>LBNU01036690.1:53484-64577 GCA_014162995.1 Artemisia annua | reverse complement strand
CTCAAGTGTCCCGAGTGCCAACAATTTAACCTTTTAATTTTTGATAACAAATGTTATAAGTTCAATATCTATACAATTACAATAACATGATTAAAAGAATCTACTGTAGTGTACCAAAACCTACATACGATATCGGATGTTTTAGAAACTTAATTACAAGAATTTGTTATCAATACTTCACGTTCTGCTATTCATAGCGAGAACATGAAGACTCTTTATGTCAACTACATATTTATAGGTGGTCTTTGTGGGATAAATAAACTTGTGGGGTTCATTTGAAACTCTTTTTTTGAACTTATTGTGGACGGCAAAGATGTTGACAAAGTGACAAACACTCCCTCACAAACGATAACAACTCCCCCAAAAGGGACATAATTATTTAAAATTAGAGACAAAATTTCAACAACAGATGATTATCTTTAACTGAAATCTAGGACTCTAAAAGTAACACATTAAATAGCAGGGGTAGGTATTTGGACTTCCAAAAATTACAAGTGATACTCCTTTTCACAATTTTCATTTTTTTTAATTATTATTTTCATTTTTTTTAATTATTACTTTTATTTTTTTTAATTTTTTTAATAATGATTTTATTGTAAACTACGAAACAAAAAGTACGAAACAAAAAATATAAAACTTAACAAGTCAAAACTAGTAAACATACGACAAATGCGAAACAAAAACTGATAAAAAAAACTATTTTGTAAGGTGAACGGTAGGGTAAAAAGAGGGGGTGAATGTTGTAAATAGTGAGTCAGGAGGATTAATCACACTTTTCTGATTGATACAATTACTAAAATCTTATACAAGTAACTAACTACACGCTAATAACTCTCCTTAGACCTTATGATAAGAGAAAAACATGTAGCCTACCTAGTTAACCTCACAACTTCTAAATCTTTCATTTTTCAATGCACAATGTGCGACCTTTAACACATGATGTACAAAAACATTTCGTGGACGAGGTACAGCATTAATGTCTCGCATTTGACGTGTGATGTACAAACTCTTTTCCTATACCAAAATGAGGTATGTTCGATCAAACCAAACTTGCTTGGTCAGAGCTATACTCTTCAAAACGAGGTGACGATTTCCCATCTTTGATTATGATAGGTTTCGGTCTGCCATCAGAAGCAACTTCTTGGAGTAAGTTGACCACAGTGCGCATTGAAGGCCGGTTCATTGGAAGTGGACTAATACATAACAAACCGATGTCTAGAACCCTACATATTTGCTCTTTGGATTCATATTCGAGTTCAGGATCTAGCACATGGTCGTGGCCCTTTTGGTTCACTGTGGATTGGACCCATGTGGCTAAGTCTCTCTCGTCGAAAGCTTGGTCTACTGGTTTTCTACCGGTCACTAGCTCCAAAATCACGACTCCAAAACTGTATATGTCACTCTTCTCGGTTACACGAAGCGTGTATGCATATTCTGAGACGAGTTACGAACAAATTAAACCAAAAAAGAACTAAAAAAAACATACCTAATAAAATTTAAATTTAGAAAAGTAAAAAAAACAAATTGAACATCAATCACTAATCAAATTGTCTTAAGGCAGCAAGTATTAAACTAAAGTTGTTAAACGTAGCATACCTGGAGCGATATAACCTCGTGAACCAGCAATAACAGACATCGATTCAGATCCTTTATTTTCCAACTTAATGAATTTCGCAACACCAAAATCAGCAATTCTAGCTCCATACTCCTCATCTAGCAATATATTATTTGATTTCACATCTCTATGAACAATTGGAGGAACGCAATCATGATGCAAATAAGACAACCCCTCGGCTGCATCAAGAACGATCTTAAGTCTCATCGACCATTCCAATAATCGACCTTTGCTACTATGCAACATATCACCTAAACTTCCATTCGGCATGTACTCATATACCAAAAACTTCGAGTTTCCACTCTTACAGCAACACCATAATCTAACTATATTCTTGTGCCTAATCTTCCCTAACGTATCTACTTCACTCTCAAACTCATCTTTTGGTGAATTCAAATTGGTGATATTGTCATTTTTGCCCGATCGTTCCCATAGCTTTTTGACTGCCACAACTTCACCGTTGCTAAGAATCGCTTTGTAAACTTTCCCGGAGGCACCCTTTCCAATTACATTATCTTCATTCAAAAGACGAATGATTTCAAATTCATTAAAACCCAACTTATGAAAAGATCTCCACTTCGATATGGATGCTACACTTTTCGTCCTCTTGATGTTATGATACTTGAAAACAAACCAAATAACACCAACAACGAGTACTACTCCAGCGAAAGCAAATATGAACCTAAGCAACCATAGATTATGATTTCTTTTGATCCCTTGACTGTTTTCAACACAATGAGGACCAAAACCGCCACATAAATCAGGATTACCCAAAAAGCTATCGCGGTAAACATCTTTATGAAACACAGAAGGGATCTCTCCTGAAAGACTATTATTCGACAAATTCAACATATTCAGCATCAAATTTTTTAACCCTGATGGGATATTCCCGTAAAACAAATTACCGGAAAGATCAAGATAATTAAGCACGGGTAGATTCCCAATCTCATTTGGGATCTCACCCGTTAACTTATTATTCGCTAAATTAAGCTCATTAAGCTCTTTAAGCGAGTCGATCCCTACGCTAATGTCCCCCGAAAGATCATTACCACTAAGATCAAGTGTCCCCAAATGTTTCAACTTAAACAATGAATTAGGAAGACCACCACTCAACTTATTATAACTAGCATTAAACTCAACTAAGTTGCTCAATAATTGTATATCTTCCGGTATGCTACCCGAAAACAAGTTCCCAGATATCAAAATCGACGAAATATTTAACCCACCCGAGACCATATTCGACAAATTACCTGAAAACATATTGTGAGCAAGATCTAGCAAATAAACATGAGGCAAACCCCATATCCCCAAAGGAACCTCACCCGAAAATCGATTCTTACTAACACGAACTCGCCCTAAACTCTTGCAATCTCCAAGACTTCTCGGAATTTCACCCGAAAATGCATTTCCAATCAAAACAAGTTCAAACAACTCACCCTTTTCGCATAAACCACTAGGAAGCTCACCAAACAACTTATTATACGAAACATCAAGTGTTGTCAAGGGTGAAATTTTTCCAAGATCAGTTGGAAGTGTACCAATAAACGAATTATGAAACAATCTAAGATCATACAAGTTTGGTGAACGTGCTAAACTATCAGGAATCAAACCATGCAAATTATTATCAGATAAACACAGTGATGACAATGGTAACTTGCATAGCTCAACAGGTATACTTCCAGTAAAACCATTAATCGATAAATCTATACGTCTTAAACTCGTTAAATTACTCCAATCTTTCTTAGGCAACTCACCCGAAAACGAGTTGTTATAAAGCTCAAGCTGATATAAATTCCTAAGCTGAAACACAACTAAAGGAAACTCACCACTTAATGAATTATACGATAACTCGAGATTAACAAGGTTTCCTAAACTCGAAAAAGTCTCCGGGATTGTTCCGAAAAAGCCACAAGAGCTTAACCATAAGTTTTCGATATTAGTAAGGTTACCAAAATGCGGTGGAATAGGGCCTTGCATGAATAGATTATAAGCAAGATTCAATTCTTTTAATGTACTTACATTACTAAGCATGATTGGAAATGACCCATTTAACAAATTGTTAGTTAAGTTAAGGATTTCAAGTCGCCGGAAATTTCCAAAACTCGCCGGAACTTCGCCGGAAAATGAATTATCTTGAAAATCAACGTAAATTAGCTTTTGCATGTCCGGCAGGGTGTTTGGAAGAATACCCTCGAAGTAATTTGCTGATAAGTCTAGGTGGGTAAGGTTCCGGCAGCCGGAAATGTTGGCCGGAATTTCGCCGGAGAAGCTGTTGTCATGGAAGTTGACGGTGGTGAGGGAGGGTAGACGGCAGATTGCGGTGGGGAATTGGCCGGAGAGTGAGGCTGAGGGGAGGTTGATGGCGGTGACGGTGGCGGTGGTGACGTGGCAGATGATTCCGGTCCAGTTGCATGGATTGTCGTCGCCGGAGTTCCAGCCGGAAAATACTCTGGCAGGGTCGGTAAGGGTGGTTTTGAGTTTAAGTAAGTCTAGACCTTCTTGGTTTAATGAGTAACATTTGGTGGTTAATAATAGTAAAAAAGATAGTATAAAAATAAGCGACCGCAGCGCTTGCGGTGGCGGTGATGGTGGTGGTGGTGGCGGCGGCATGGTGGGAATGGAAATATATGAAAATTGTGGTTGTTGTTCAAAAGAAGTGATACTTTTATAAGAGTTAGCTATATTGCATGATTAGATTTAGAAATGCAACTACTAACAACCCACTTATTTATTTCATATGATTTTATATGACTAAGTTTTGAATTTAATACGTGGGAATAAAGTATGTTGAAACTTGAGGAGAGTATTGAATAATATCTTTGAAAGTTCAAGAAAGAAAGATAGAAAAAGAATAATATCTTTGAGCATGAAGTGTTATAAGTGATCATATAAAACATAAGATTATATTTCATACTTTTAGAGGTCTTATAAAAACTATGAAATACATATAAAAGTAGTTATTATAAATCTGTGTTTTTAAAAAAATAAACGCTCTTAAACTTTGTTATATAAATAAAGTTTATAATTAACATATCATTTGATATCAAATAAACTTTTATAAATTAGACACCCAGTACATATATGATCTAAAGGCTTGTGTCAGAATGGTAATTCTTATTATGTAAACAATTATTTAATTGAATGGTTGTAGATACAAGTCATGGGTAAGGATCCAGTGAGAAGAAATCTTAAAATGAGAAGAATGAGAAATAGCAAAAACCACATATTTGAGATGCATCGACTTGAATTAGATGCATCTCTATTCATTTAGATGCATCCCACTTAGTTTCGAAAGTGATTTTGAAGTGAAAACGATGCATAGTAGTACTAACAACAAATTTGGCCCATAGAGGACGAAAAATACATAGGATTCGTCTAACTTGATGAAATGCGTCTAATATATGTATATGCATATAATTTTTAGCTAGAAAATATATTATGGTGCATCTAAAAGATTAGGGATGCATCTAATTCAAGTCGACGCATATCTAATATGTATTTATAGGTATTTCTCATTCTTCTCATTTTAAAGTTTCTTCTCATTTGATCCTAAGTCTACAAGTCATATCTAAAACGTATAGAATAAATTTGTTAAATATACATGGTGAGGAAGTTAGTTATCGTTAAAAAAATATATATATCCAGTATACGAAGAAACAAGGGTAAATTAGTGATGATTAGATTGAGAACCACTTTTTTGTTTTCTTTAGCATTTCCAAAAGTTCATGACTTTTTTAGCACAAGAGTGGAAATTTGCCACTTTCACTATATTGCCCAAAACTTCAAATTCTATATGGTTAGCTCTAAATAAAGACATACCAAAATATACCACACGCATCTACTGTTTTCTTTACATCAATCTGCACTAACTAAATATTAATATCCCCATCAAACAATGGTCTCAAACAGAGGGGGAGACATGGTGGGTACATGCCCTTTTAGTGAAAAAATTTGTAGTGTAAATTTTTTGAAATATATGACTATTTTTGTAATTTGCCTCTTTTAACGAACCGATTTGTAGTATAATTTTTAAAAATTATCTAAGTTTGCTCCATCGGCCATAACTTTCTGGCTCCGCCCTGGTTCAAACCGAACGAACATAACAAGAGCTCATCCCCCATCCAAGATTCCAAGCTAGTGTCGCACACTTTTTCCTTTAAATTTCTTATGAACTATAATCATTAACATTACTGTTAAAATGACCAAGGTTTTCGAATGAGGTAAATCTGTATCTGAAATAAGTGTCCTTGTATTAGTCAATATTAGGTATATAGACATATATATGATATGATATAATAAGATATGATATGATATGGAATGATGTGATATGAATATGTATATTTGCTCTAACGGCAGAAGTATATGACAAAGATGTATATATATATATTATTTTTTTTTAGTGCATCTACAAAACTGCATATGCATATAAAAATTTCTTACCTCTTCCAAATTGTTTATTATTCAATTAGCTTTCTCCATCGTCACCGCCCTACCCCATCATCTTGCAATATTGTCCATAGACTTGTGACAATAAACAATCTAGTCATCACATAGTATGGTATCATTTAGAACCATGTCCTTATCAAAACAGTCATTAATATATGCAAATAGTTCTAGTATTCACACTAGCAAGATAGGGCCACTGTGAAGCACACCACCTCATCAGTGACCTCATATCCTAAAATGGCACAAATGATCGAGTTATGTACTTCTTGCAGTTTCAAGTTTTCTCATATTTTTTCTAGTTATGATTTGTGGTTTTCTAACACATCAAACCAATTTTACAATAGATGTCAGAATATTTAAAGTCACCCTTTCGTAAACTATTTATTTGACCCCTGGCTAAGGAATTATAGGCCAAAACTGAAACATGGTATTACCAATAATACCCCGTAGTACCTGGCTGAAGAGTGGCTCGCATCTAATTAGATAGTTGATGAGGTAATTAACATCATACCAAGGCGACGATTAATTAGTAGCTGGTCTAACAGGATGATCAGCCACATTACGACCAAGACACGAGCGAGACTCCTACCGAACTACCGAAGTACTAATGTGAATTGTAAAATTGTTAGCGAAGTGGATGAGTTTAGGTCTGGCCCAATGATGCTAGCCTAATTTCATGATGGGCTCAATATAAGTAGCCTGTTTTAAGTTAAGTTTAAGCCTTGAGGTTTAGATTTAAAACGGAGGTGTTTAAAAGACTTTAGCAAAATGNGTATATGACAAAGATGTATATATATATATTATTTTTTTTTAGTGCATCTACAAAACTGCATATGCATATAAAAATTTCTTACCTCTTCCAAATTGTTTATTATTCAATTAGCTTTCTCCATCGTCACCGCCCTACCCCATCATCTTGCAATATTGTCCATAGACTTGTGACAATAAACAATCTAGTCATCACATAGTATGGTATCATTTAGAACCATGTCCTTATCAAAACAGTCATTAATATATGCAAATAGTTCTAGTATTCACACTAGCAAGATAGGGCCACTGTGAAGCACACCACCTCATCAGTGACCTCATATCCTAAAATGGCACAAATGATCGAGTTATGTACTTCTTGCAGTTTCAAGTTTTCTCATATTTTTTCTAGTTATGATTTGTGGTTTTCTAACACATCAAACCAATTTTACAATAGATGTCAGAATATTTAAAGTCACCCTTTCGTAAACTATTTATTTGACCCCTGGCTAAGGAATTATAGGCCAAAACTGAAACATGGTATTACCAATAATACCCCGTAGTACCTGGCTGAAGAGTGGCTCGCATCTAATTAGATAGTTGATGAGGTAATTAACATCATACCAAGGCGACGATTAATTAGTAGCTGGTCTAACAGGATGATCAGCCACATTACGACCAAGACACGAGCGAGACTCCTACCGAACTACCGAAGTACTAATGTGAATTGTAAAATTGTTAGCGAAGTGGATGAGTTTAGGTCTGGCCCAATGATGCTAGCCTAATTTCATGATGGGCTCAATATAAGTAGCCTGTTTTAAGTTAAGTTTAAGCCTTGAGGTTTAGATTTAAAACGGAGGTGTTTAAAAGACTTTAGCAAAATGACATTTAAAAATTACTGTACATTCTACTGCAGCTCTTTTTTACAATTCAAAAAACTTTTATACACAGCGTTTGATTAATACTATGGTATTATGCTAACACAATAAGTTAAATATTAGAGGGAATGGATATTTACACCTTTTTGGATACATACATCAGTTTATACTAGTTATATAACACTATGTATGTATAATACTATAATGCACATCAAACATCAAAATAAAGGGTGTACATTATTAAATGTTAACCGTGTGTATGGATAATTTCCTAGTGTGGATAATCACAAATCAATGAGTTGTATATTAGTAGGTGATTGATGTGTTACCTAAGATAGCCATGTACACTATCTATTTATGTAGCTCTCATTTGTAAGGAATGAATCATCAAAGAATACCATTCAATATGGTATCAGCCAAATACGATCCTCTCCTACTTTCTCTCTAACTAATTCACCTCTCCCCTTCTTTTTCTCCACCCTCTACCGCATCTTCAACCAAAAGAACAAAAGTACAAACCTGAAAATCGGCATCTATGGCCGTTGATGACAACATCCCTCCTCGAAGCCTATCACAACTATGTAATCACTTCAATAAGGGAACATGTAAATTTGGGGATCACTGTAAATTTATACACGATTACAGAGATAGATTCGGATTGGCTTCTAATAAATATGTAGGGAATAATAGTACTTGACGAATGTTGAATACCAATGGAAGAAATTTTGCTAACAAAGGGAATAATTTTGGTCAATATGGTAGTGGGCCTGGTACTTCTTTGTTAACACAGGGAATAATGTTGAATACAAATGGAGGAACTTTTGTTAACACACAGAATAATTTTGGTCAACATGGTTGTGGGTATGGTACTTCTTCGCTCAGCCAATATAATCAAAGATGGGCTCCACCTGGGCTCTATGCTACACGCTTGGCCCAACACAACCATCATGCCATCTCATCACCTAGGCCGGCCCAACAGCAGTCACCATTCCAATTGGCCCAACAACCTCACCCCGTTGCTTCCAATGGTATTCTCGGACCTGCTTCAACAGTATACCCATCACAGCCTACTACTCTTCCTAGTGCATTTAGCACTATGACTGTGCAAGACACGACATGGAACATGGACACAGGTGCATCTTCTCATTTAAATTCTAGTACAAGTAATTTAAGCACCATTTTTAACAAACGCTTATTCCCATCTGTGCACGTTGGTGACGGTAATTCTATACCCGTTACTAACACCGGACATAGCATTATCCCATCTACTCATCGCCCACTTCATCTTCATAATGTTCTTGTCACCCCCAATATTATTAAAAGTCTCATTCGTTGCGATAGTTCAGGAGATCTCTATCCCGTTACCAAACCGTCATTCACACCTATTGCCCTTCTCTCCACAAGCTCCTCCACGTGGCACCAACGTCTCGGTCATCCCGGTGACGAAGTGCTACGGTCTCTTGTTTCTCGTAATTTTATTTCATGTAATAAAACTAAGACTACACATGTTTGTCATGCGTGCCAACTTGGCAAACATGTCAAGCTTCCTTTTCATAGTTCCAATTCTATTGTTGAACAATGTTTTGATATTATTCATTCCGATTTATGGACATCTCCCATTACTAGTAAAAGTGGTTTTAAATACTACGTCTTATTTCTTGATCATTTCTCTCATTATTTGTGGATTTATCCTCTTCGTTGACATGCTTGATAAATTTTTGCATTTTCGTAATTATGTTAAGAACCAATTTAAATGTGAAATAAAAAGCTTCCAATGTGATCATGGTGGTGAGTTCGACAATAACCGCTTACATACCCTATTTGCTAACCACGGTATACAATTTAGATTTTCTTGCCCAAAAACTTCTCAACAAAATGGCAAGGCGGAACGCATGATTAGAACCATCAATGTGGAAAACTAGAAGGGGGGGGGGGTTGAATAGTTTTACGTCTTTTTAATTTACAAAAACCTTGTTTATCAAAACACCAATTCAAACTTTATGTTTCACCAATAGACTTGCACAATTATAAGCAACGATATCAACAAGTATATGATATGACAAATGTGAAAGTAAGTAAATAAGTAAAAGGATAGAGTTGGAAAAATGGCACCGTGAGACAAAGGATTTATAGTGGTTCGGCTACGAATCTCCTCTTCGTCCTACTCCACTCCCCGAGCACCTAACTCGGGAGTTTTCTTCACTATGTCAACAAGCTCCCTTATGGCGGAGAAAACCTTACACAACTTTTGCTTACACCGGCTTAACGACACAAAGCTAAATGTCGGGTCCTAATAGTAGCTAGAACCAATCTCACAACACACCACGACTTCTTCTTCTTCTTCACAACACAACTTCTTCTTCACAACACAACTTCTTCTCTTCACAACACAACTACTTCACTACTATACACTACTTCACTACTTATTCTTCTTCACTACCCAACTCCTATTCACAACTAGCACTACTAAAACTACTTACACTAATCACAACACAACTACACAAGTACTATACACAATATATATACAATACTTCTTGAACTTGAGGTTGAAGGAGTATTCTTCTTTTGCACTTAGGATGATGATGGATGATGAGGGATTGAATCACTTGAAACAAGGATTAGTAATCTAATGATCAAAGGGTTTTGGAAGACGTTTAGAGAGATTTGAGATCTGAAATTTTCATGCAAAAGGTGAGGAAAAATACCAGATTTAAGGTGGTATTTATAGGGGAAAAATTCTGACAAAATCTGACACAGGAGCGTGCCGGTCCCCTTAATTATGGCCGGCCCCCTTAAAATTAAGGGGACCGCCCCTTATAATTAAGGGGGCCGCCCTACTGTAACGGCCAGAAATTTTGTCTTTAGTGGGGAAAGTTTATTTGGTGAAAAACTTAACTGATTTTGGCTAAAAATTTGAATTCATATATTTAGTATGATTAAAACATTTTTTCTTTATTACCAAAATTGTTTTTCAAAAAATATATGATATGTTTATATAATTAAATAAACTTTGTATTAATTAATTAAATACCCCTTTGATCATGAGATGCATTAAGCACTTGTTTATTCATACCTTAAGTGATTAAGTTGGATATAGTGATATAAACTAGCTTAATACTTGTTTACGTAGTAATCTTACGTTTAATGATTTTACATTTTGTGATCGTCAAAACGTAGAGATATCAAAAAATATAAATAACGTTTTTACGCATTATTTATGTCAACAATCTCCCCGTTTTTGATGTTTACAAAATCTAAACTCATTAAGCGAAAATTAATATATATACAAGTATTAGTATGAGTTTATATCAATTCTCTCCCTTTTTGTTAGCATCAAAAAGGTTTATCCCGATTAACTTGGAGCTCCCCCTTGACGTATACTCCCCCTCGTTTTGAGGTCATAAGAA
>LBNU01036690.1:3020-35246 GCA_014162995.1 Artemisia annua | reverse complement strand
TTACTAGAACCTTGTTGGGTTTGTTCCAGTCCTAGCTCAATCTCAGTCGGCACTCTTCCCTTTCTCACTTTTCTCCTTTTTTCAATCATTCCTAAGGACTTCTAATCTATCTATTGGATTGTCCCTGGGAAGATCCCTCCGGTTCTGGTGGATCATGGGAACATATACCTAACCTTACCATCCTTATAACTCCATGCATTAAAGTAAATTGGTCGGTCTTTTGGTATCTTTCAACAATCGCCATTTAACCAAATCATTGAAAATTCTCTCAAAGTGTTTATGATTAAGAAACACATTTTGTTAACACTTTGAGAGTTTTGTAACTTTTCAAATGCTCCCCCTTAACATGTGCTCATAGGTTTTTGATTGAAATTTGCACATGTCGGTGTGAGTTGCACTTTTGAATTGATCTACTCTTAATAGACGTATACCCTAGGGACACGTTTACGTTGCTTAGTTAAAGGGATCCATTATCAGCTTTTAGGTGATAACTAGCCCTAATAACTAACTTGAAGTTGTTAACATTCCTTTAAAAAAAAGGAAGTTAGACCCGTCAAAGTATGCATCCAAGAAGAGCTTCTCGAAACGGTACTTTCTACTTGGATAAATCCTTTCGAATTCAAACGTTTGTGTTTCGTCAATTCATAAGTCAAATCTGAGTCATAATCAATTCACGGTTTCTACATGTTATTGTAAAAACACACGAAAGACTCTTAGCCACTTGCACCCCCTCAATATGTGCATATTGATTGATTCCATTTGAAAGTTTTGAAAACTTTAGCACATACGGGAAAGCGAACATTTGAGATCAATTATTCACCATTTATACACTTGCTCCCCCTCAATATGTGCTTTGATTAAAATTCAAAAACTTCAAAAACTTTAGCACATACGGGAGAGTGTACCTTTGAGTCCAAAAACATCACGTTTAAAATCAGATTTCATATTTAAATCACATTCTCTCCCCCGATCAAAAAATTTCAAATCTTTTGAGATTTTGTGATCCCAATTGGTGCACAAAGCTTTTAAAGGTGCAGAAATTTTAAGACACTTTTTCACTGCTGCTGGTGCACAAAGCTTTTAAAGGTGCAGAAATTTTAAGCAAATACGCTCCCCCTCTTTTAATGACCCGTTTTCAATATAACGTGTTGTGGCCATTAAGTTGAGCGGTGGTATGTGCTTATTCACATACCTTTTATTCACCATTTTCAGGCTCTATAAGACCAAAAACTAACGTTAAACGCCAAAGATATCGTGTTTTTGTGTTTGTGATCGTGCAGGGAAGGATATGGCATAAATGGCACAAAAATCAACCAAAAAGCCCTAAAACGAGCACGAGGTGTGGAAAAGTGTCAAGAAGCCGAGTCAATGACGATATCTACTTAAGAAAAGCCCAAGACGACAAAGTTATTTCTTAAAAGCTCAAGAAGATGATAGAAACACTTAATCGAAGTTGAAAGAGATTCATAAGAATAAGCTTCCCAAATTCGAGCAAGTGATTGTTTGCACATCTTTGAAGACCTTTGAAATACACGTCTACTCAAATCCTCAACGTTACAAGACTTCTACGTTTAGTATTTAGTTTATTAGTAACGTTTGTAATGAAGTTCTAGTGTTATTTGCATGAATTG
Organism: Artemisia annua; assembly: GCA_014162995.1. Lineage (NCBI taxonomy): Eukaryota > Viridiplantae > Streptophyta > Magnoliopsida > Asterales > Asteraceae > Artemisia > Artemisia annua. The sequence continues at coordinate 33,615 of LBNU01036690.1, read as the reverse complement.
TAAAGGTTCAAGGGCTTAAGTTGCAACATTGTCAAAACTTTAGAAGCTCTTGGCCTATAAATAGAGGATTAGACCTCATTAGGAGGGTTGGTTAGATTTAGAGGGTTGGACCTCATAGGAGTAGGTGTTAGTAGTTTTTAGTTTTTATTAGTGTAAGTTTTATTTTTAATGCAAGCATATATTTTCATGTCCTAAACTTTTCTTTTTAGCTTATTGTCATTCTTTTTCATCTTTCTTCTTAATCTTTACAAGCTTTGAGTATTATTAATCTTTGTTTACATTTGTCTAAAGCTTTTACAAAAGTCTTACCACCTTTGCATGTAGTTGTGTAATCGTATGATTTGAATAAATATGGGTTAAAGCTTATTTGTGAGTCGTTGGCTTATTGACAAGCTTATTTGTTGTTTAAAATTTGTTTTCTACAAAGTTTTTATAAGTTTTTAGTGATTTAGGTTCGTTGTTTTACATAAAAAAAAAAAAAAAAATCGTCCAGTACATTTTTCTTATTTCTTACGAGTATGAACCTAGGGTTTTGCGAGTAAGGATTCCCCACCAAGTTTTGCGAGTATGAAGTTCAAATTTTAGCGAGTATGGGATTTGATTTGCGAGTATGGGCTTCCTTTTGTGTTTTTGCGAGTATGAGACCATGTCTTGCGAGTATGAATCAAATTCTTGCGAGTATGGGAACTAGGGCTTAGCGAGTAAGGTTTCAGATTTGCGAGTATGAGATTTATTCTTGCGAGTATGGCTGTTTTCTGCGAGTTTGGTCTATATTTTTGCGAGTATCACTTTCATTTCTTGCGAGTATCACTTTCATAATTTGCGAGTTTGGTTTTGTTTTGCGAGTATAGTTTTATAGCGAGTAAGGAACTTCAATTTCTTGCGAGTATGGTTTGTTTCATTTCCTTTCGAGCTTTATTTCTTTTCTTTAGCCGAGTTAGGCATTGATTCACCTCATCGTTTCATCGAGTGAGGTTTTGTTTTTATTAAATCTAAACGTTACTCTGTCGAATTTTCTTTAAAATCTTTTTAGTGTCGTTTTCTTATATAAGTCTTATGTCTTTTCATTTTTAGTTTCAAACTTTATTTACGTTTAACGTTTACAAGTCCTCTAATGTCTTTATCGCTTTACGTTCTTTTATATGAGTCGTGAGTAGTTTTTTAACGTGTTTGCTAAGTGGCTCGGGTTCGTGAGTTAAGTGCGAGTATTAAAGGTTTGTGATTAATAATCGTCAAGATTATTTAGACTTGTGATTTAATTATTCGAAGAACAAAAACCTTAGACCGGATAAATCACTCGTCTAGAGTTGTTATCTTTTCAAAGGATTAATTGACAACCAATCTCGAGAAAGGAAAATAACTCGTCACAAACCATTAGCTCACACTTAATGAACTTATTCGCGTCGCTTTGCAAACATATTGTCTTTTAAATTCATTTACCGCTTTTAATTACTTATCGCACTTTAATTATCGCTTTCTTTTAGTCACTTTATTACATGCAACTTTACTTGTTTACTTATTTTATGTCGCTTTATCGCTTTACTTTACTTTAAACCGCATTTTATTTGTCGTTGTAGTATAATCAAACAAAACCATCTTTTAAAACCTATTCATCTCACATATCTCACGACTCAATCGACTAGATCAGTTCAACCCTCGTTGGGACTACGACTCGAGTTTATAAGCTTCACCGCATGAAAAACGACCTAATCAAGCGGCAAGGTATTTGTGAAAATTTAAGTCCAATAGCCACCTTGTAAACCACAAAAACTCTCTTGAAGAATCATTAAGAGAGAGATTTTGGGATGAAAGAAGACTTCTCTTCTTTTTCTAGAAATGATGCACTGAAGCGTACAACGTTTCGGAAGAATCCGCACACAGTGAAAAACATAAAACATTCAAACATTTTATAATCATATAATATTAAATGTTTACATATTGTCACTGTTACATGACTCAAATTAAGTAGTAAAACTAGGTGATAACAAATGATCAGCTCGATGATTCATTCCGTTCTTTGAAGGAGCATGTAGTCACCATCACGAACTCTGCCTCCCACATAACACTCGAGGCTGCGGTAGATCCTCCTCATCTTCATACGGTGACGAATGGCTTTAAGGAATTCATTGTTCATCTTCAAGTCATGGTCAGTCCATTGGCTGGTGTATCTTCCGGGTTTGGTAGAATAGACCTGATACTCTTTCACGCGGAAGTCCAGTGCCTCATCGACCATTTCCAACGTGCCATCGCTGAACTTGTGTAATTCATCACTACGCATAACCACTGGAATATTGTACTTGTCTCTGTACACCACAGCTCTTGGAGAGTCAATGACAGTGAAATCAGCTACCGGTTCCAAGTTACCGACCTCCCATTATGGCTTGGTGAGGTTCAGTTGTGTCTGGTAGCTTTCGATGCCAAGCTGAAGGTCTTCGACTCGCTTCCTTATGACTAGACCCCTTATCCAATGGACAGCAAACACTAGCGTCTTCTTTTCATGTGGTGCTAGATGATGTAGTTTTCCTTGGATGTGAAGTAGATACAGGTCTTCGAAGTCATTGGGTCGGAGATGCTTGAAGTCACCTTCAGAGATCTCGTAGTCCCTAAGATCTGCACGTCGTAGAACAATGGACTTTAAGAAATCGTACCCATAAATGGAGTGAATCTTGACTTTGACTACACTGATGATTTGAAGCGGCGAGCGAACAAATTTCTTGTCTCCCTTGGCTTTGAATCTCTCAACATAGAACTGCTGCTTCTTAACCCACCAGTGTGATATGCCCAAAGCTGCTGGAACATCATACTCACACTCTTCATCTATCCACATTCCATCTGGTACCATCTGCTCCAAACCGATGTCATTGTAGTGAGCAGCCTTCATCTTGGTGATGGACAAGGCGTACTTGCGTTGCTTGCTTCCAAACCGTAGATACTCAAGATCTTTGTTGAAGAAGAATTCAGCTTGAATGGTAACATGCCCTGGAGACCCACCCAACGGGAGTGGCTTGCTGTAGCTGTGTTGAGTAATTTCTTCATTGACTAGATCGTTGAACAATTTGTGGCATTCCTCCATTTGAAATTGAAGATGAGTTACATCAGGATGAAAGACCTTGACTATGTCGTATGCTGGGCCTTCCAAATCTTTCTGAGTCAATTTGCTAATTCCTCGCTTCCTGCAGAACCATGTAATGAACGTCCCCATATCTCCGGTTTGTGAAAGCAAGGAATTTTCTACTAGAGGAACGAAGCTGTTGGTTATGGCATTGACCCAGTTGTTGTCAAAGACTGGTTGATCTGATGGAGACACTGACCAGGTTGGCTCAGTCGTCGGTAGCTTAGCAGTTTTCGGTCTAATACATGCTTGCAACTCTTCTTTGGAGAGCTTGACAGGAGGAGCATCATCGGCTCTGGAGATTGATTGCCACCATTCTTCCTTTTGTGATATGTGGGAAGTAGAGGCATCATCGTCATCTTCGTCTGAATATACTGCAGCATGAGACACAATCGATTCTTCATTGATTACCTGATCATCATGAACCGGTGAAGCCATATCAACATTTCCAGTGTCGATCGTGGTCCATGCTGCATGTGTTGGATGCTGGGTTTGCTTAGATGAAGATGTTCTGTCAGATCTCATGGAGGGTGGCTTTCTTGATGAAGATGGTGGTGGTGGTGGAGGCATAGATTTAGCCGCAGAACCTCCCGATTGGCCTGTGGGTCCAGATGACCCGGGAGGTGGAGGTGGTGGTGGATTAGAAGGAGGATGCTGAGGGTGACTCTGGTGTTTCCTTTTTCTCTTCCGTTCTTTCTCCATATCTCTGTGATGTTGTTCAGCATTGTCTTGAAGTATTGATCCCTCAAGGGCCTCATACAGCTTGCGGTGTGCTTCATGCCTCTTATACTGTTGGTTCTCGAACATCCGTTCCTGTAAGATTAGCTTCATATCAAACGTGGAAAGGTCTTTGAACCTTGACCTGAGAGGAGCTTCCATGGCATAGCTGACCGCTTCTTGAACCTGATCCTCAATAGCATCGGAGAAGAGACGGTTGATGTTGAGTTGTTCTAGCTTGTGCAGTCTGTCACCGTGATTGTTGAGGATTTATTGAAGCTTGAGTTCCTTCACACTTCTTATCACCTTCTCGTGTTCTAACCACTTCTAATTAATGGTTAAGTTTTCCATAACGATGTCTGCCGTGATTTGTAGAACCTCATCAACTTGAGTGGCGAGGCTTTCGATTGTGGGTGCAGGTTTTGGCGTTACAGTTGTAGTGGTTGCAGTGGCCGGTGAAGTGATAACAGGAGTAGGAATTGCTGAAGTAGGACCCGTTGTAGTAGGTGCCACTGTGGGTGTTGGAGTTGTCATTGTGGGAACGGTTGAGTTGTCTTGAAAAATTGGGATGTCCATCATTGACGTAGCTTCCTCATGCTCATCACTAGTCTTGTCCAATTCAGACTCTGCGGGCTTGTCCACTAGAAATTGATCTCCAAATGTCTCTAGATTTTTGAAGGAAGCTAGAGTGCCTGTTGAGCTGTCAGGTTCAATTTCGAGCTTGCACTCACCAGTCTTGATCATAACCTTTTCATGTGCATCGGGGTAGGCTTGAGATATGAATTCATCATGAAAAGTGACAAGTGGTGGCTCTGTCAATGTATCCTGTTTCTGAATTGATTCATCATCAGTAGTGGTCTTTGACAAGATGCCCAATTCCTCAGTGTTCAGTGATGTGACAGCGTCAGCAGCTTCCTTCTGTTCTTCATTCTTGTTGGATTCAGAGGCACTTGAGTCAGCATGAGATTCCTCACTTGGTGAATGAGAGACAGTTTTATCAGGTGAGGGTTCTGTGACTGTAGGTTCAGGAGACCGTCTCTTAAGGATGTATTAAAAAGCTGCCGATTTGGGTGGTGGAGTAGAAATTTTTAGCAGTGTGTGAGCTGCCTGTTCCTCTACTATGATCTCTTTCCCTTTTCCCTCAACATGATGAATTTGCTGTCTCATGCCTGAGTCTGGCTCAGTGATGCTTACACCATTAATTGGATGACCTGGTGGCTTTCCTGCATCAGCCAGACTTTCTTGGATTGCCTGGTGTACCATCATTTCTTCGACATTGAGAGTGTCTTCGGGTTCTGGACTAACATCTCTCAGAGTTTCCTTGGTTCTGGGTTTCTTTGACCCCTTTTCCTTGCTTTTGCTGACTTGCTTAACCTGTTTGGAAGGCTCAGATTGACCTTTGCGCTTTTTAGATTTGGATTTGTCAGACTTGGTGAGAGCTGGTTCTTCACTGGCTGGTGCTTTGTGACTTGCTTGCAGCAGTTCCACATATTTGTCATAGTATGGTGCTTCAAGCATCTGTTTTCATCTGATGATTGATGGAGGGGTGAACCGGTTCTAGTTTTCAGGAATGGCCATGCCGAAGATTATGTTGGGTGTGACTCTAGCAGTGTATTTCAGGAAGCCCACAGAGTTTTCATCTGATGATTGATGGAGGGGTGAACCGGTTCTAGTTGGAAAGCGAAGAGTGCGTTGCAGAGATGAGATGATAAGCTTGGTGAACCTGATGCTGGGAATAAGGAGTCTAGAAGATTTCTTTTTGCTATCTCTATTTGCAGCCAGTTTTTCCTTGTCTTCCAGAAATGAATGAATGGAGTGAGTGAATTCTTCCCAGATTCTTTCAACGAAGTCAATGTTCTTATTGTTTACAACCCCCCAAAGTATCTGAAGAGCAGGTGCTCTGAGTCTTTCATAGCCTGATGTTTTACCCGTTAGGCACAGGTTGATGAGTGTGATGATAGCTCTCCAGGGTTGATATAGATCGTAAGTGGAAATAGAAGACAAGGTTACAACCTTTGAAGGGTAACCTAATTCATCAACGAAGTTAATTAGCGTATCAGGGTTAGGTGGAGGTGTGTATACAATGTTATCTCCAGTGGGCAAGATCTGAAGTGCATTACCCAGGGTCTCCTTGGTGATAGTAACCCACTGTTCGTCAAGCTGACAGCTGTATGCACCGGTTGCACTATCGTACCGGATGGTGTTCCAGAATTGTTGTACATAGATTGAGGGAATGGTTGATGAGGCGGTGAATGCTCGGAAAAAGGTAGTTTGTTTCAGTATATCCACAGCTAGTTTGAGGATAGGATGATCCTGCGGTTTGTCGGCTTTAAGATAGCAGTTACTTTTCCCAATAGCTACCCAATCTTGGTGAGGCAAGATCTCGTCATCTGTACGAGAGGGTACAGTAGATGGAGGAGCTGAGGATCCTTGAATGTGAGAATCAGTCATTATGTACTACACACACCAAAATTCATACAAGAAGAACCAAGAAGGATGTGATAGTTAGAGCATGCATAAATAGTCACACAGTCAAGGCAAACACCCAAAGAGAAGAGTTAAAAGCAAATGCATAAACCAAGACACACGAGATAATCGCTATACTAATAAACCGCTGGGAAAGCAAAACGCTAGTTAAAACAAACCGCTAGAAATACAAGCCGCTAGAAAGACTACCGCTAGAAAGACTAACCGCTAGAAAAAACTAACCGCTAGACAAACTATCCGCTGGTAAAACTAACCGCTGGTAAAACTAACCGCTGATAAACTAACCGCCGGTAAATCTAACCGCTAATAGACTAACCGCTGGTAAATCTAACCGCTGGTGAATCAAACCGCTAATAAACTAACCGCCGGTAAATCTAACCTCTAATAAACTAACCGCCGGTAAATCTAACCGCTGGTGAATCTAACCGCTGGTTAAAACAAGCCGCTTAAAACATTAACCGCTAGTGAACTAACCGCTATCAAGAACATAATACGAGCAAACCGCTATCAAGAACTATAAGAAAACCGCTATCAAGAACATCAACCCAAATAGATAAACTCCTATAAAGCACTCAACGCAAACTTGAAACACACAACATAACCACTAGGAAAAGCGATAATACGCAGAGCAAAGCAAAACAAATAACCACAACCAATGACTAACCATCAACACAATACTGCTAAATCTACGAAATAAATCGAGAAGGGAGAGCATTTAGGCACGCGAAATAAGATAAAGAAGTATCACAAAGTATGCCAAGGAAAAACACGAACAACGAATGCTAACCTATGAATCACGAAACAGAAAAATGCCACGAACCCTACAGCCAATTAACAATATCTCGCAAAATTAGTTACACATGTTATAGCTAAGGATAGAGATAAAAGTGACACAGATTGGGCATTGAAACGTACCCAGATTACTTAACAGATAACAACGAAGAGAAAATATGATGCAGCAGTTAGATCGAGTGCTTTTTAGTGAGAGTAGAGGTTTTTCTTTTTAGAGAGAGAAATAGTTTTGTAAAGTTATAATGAAAAATGAAGTAACCGCTGCCATAATATAGTGGTTGGAACAAATTCAACTTTTGGCAAAACAGGCCCTTCAACTACACTAACCGCTGCACATGTTTACAAAATGGCAAAACTAGTCCTTCAATTATATAACCAGCTAATCCTAGGCATATAAACATAAGCACTCAGCACAACACATACACAAGGTAAGACTACGACATGCAAGAAACTTAAGCAACCGAAAGAGATAACCAGATAAAACATATTAAGCCAAAGCAAATCTCAGAACATCCTCTCCCCCTCAAGCAATGACCTGATAAAATTATCAGAGTGCATTGATTGAAGAAAAATATGCACAAGTGTATAGGAGGAGTGAACAAGCTGGTAATTCCTTATAGAGCAGTGAAAGTCCGAGTCCTGAGTAGAGATGCTCAGAAGTCATGGAAAAGGGGTACATCAAGGATGAGGCGTAAAATCTCCCAGCATTGGAGATTGGTTTATCTTTGGCCTCCATGTTTTATGCCTTCTTGTGTAGCAAATGTTAGAAGTTCTTGCACCTGAGTATGGACTTCCTGCATTATCACAAACTTGATTGCATGTATATGGGTTAGTGACAACAGTATCCAAACCCTTAGGGGTTTCACGGTCAACCATGGCATTGCTATTAGTAAGCACCTTACTGGTAGGAATCCATTGAAGTCCAACATGCTTAAAAATTCTACCAGTTGGGATCCACTTAAGGCAAGATCTAGGATTATTAAGCTTCTTATGCACAGAAGATGACTTACTATAAATACTAGGCTTAACAGGTTGAACCTTAGCCGTGTTCTTCACTAAATCAGGAGGCATCAAGAAAGGTTGTGAGCCTAAGATTCCATCCTTATGCAGTTGTGCTCTTTTCCTAGCCCTTTCTAGATCATAGTTCTTGTACAGATCATTGGTGTCATATAAATTTTGAACTTTCGTGCTCGGTTTTGACACTGTTTTCGAACTAATGTTAAAGGAGCTGGGTGCAAGGGAATCTACTTGTAGAGATGTAGCAGAGCTAGAAGCAATTTTATTGGGCAAATACAGTGTAGTGACTGGTTTTATCAAAACTTGTTCCACATCAACTTGGGAGGCAAACCGGGTTTTTGAAAATTTTGGTCGTTCAGATCTAAATGCAGTCGGTTGTCTAACAACTGATTTGTTTCTATTACTTTGAAAAACTGGTTTCCCCAAGATTGATGGTTTTGCAAACTTAGTGTTCACGCTATTCTCTGTTGCTTTTCTTAGCTCGTTAATTTGTGCTGTAATGGTGACAACCTTTTCCTGGAGTTGAGCTTTGAATTCTTCATTTTTGGCAGTCAAAGAGGTTGTTTGTTCTATAGACTTAGTTCTTGTTTCTTTAATTGACTCATTCAGGTTTTTACATTGCATTTTCAAAGACTCATTTTCCAAAAGCAATTCAGCCACTTTTAGTTCTAAATTCCTAGTTGCAATCTCATTACTGACATGTCTAGCCTTAACTACATTACACATATTACACAACTCAGTAATACGTTTTTTTAGGTTGTTGATTATCAAGTGCTTAGTTTCTAGCTGAGCTTTCAAATCATTAATCATAAAGAATTCACGAAAGTCAGGAAGTTCCGGTTCTTTACTAGGTTGATTAGTTTGAAAACTTTCTTCCTTTTGTTGCATTGCAATTTCAAGTGAAATACAATGTTTTTCGAGTTGTAAAAATCTGTTTGAAACTTCATCAAAAACCCTTTTATCAACCATATTATTTGACTCATCATTATGATCAGCATACTGATCACCTTCTCCCCTTTCATGATACTTATTTGTCGAATCAGAAATGGTATTGCTATCAGTCTTTTCCAACAAATAAGTATCATACGTGGGTAAAACTTGATCAGTATGCAGACGATCATTGGAAGGCACATTATGATGTACAGTTAGGGGTACCTCAACATACGACACTTGTTCTTTTGCTGTTTTGAAATCTGCATCTGTGTCATGCGTAATAAGTGTCACTGAACTGCTGGTAGTGTCAAGCTTATCAGTTTCTGATCCTTTGCATGTTGTGACAACTGACTCAACATCCAATGCTTTACCCGAATCACCACTACCATTACATGATTGTCCCCGACTTGCCTTCACCTTGTCATCATACTTAAGTTGATATTGTGCACTTTCCTCAATGAACCTCTTCACATCACCCATGAGTTGGATGAGTGTATCTCTGAATGTGTCAACCTTAATTCCCGTATGATCAACAAAACACTTAAATGTCACCTGACTATCGTAGTCATAATCCATAGTGAATTTCGAATTAATGAACACTTGGAGTTGTTTGTTGAGTACACAGAGGGCAGCCATGGATCCAATTTTGGAAGATTTTCCTTGGTCAAGTTGTTGTTGCAATTGATCTAAGTTGAGAATCATTGTGTCTGTGAAAATCTGGACATCTTGACCAAAGAGTGTTGCAAAAGCACGTTCGAATCCCATTATGAATCCAGTTCCCTCTAAAAGTACCGAGAGGTGTGAGTGAAGTCGTTGAAAGCATTTAATGGAGCAATCCTTTGTATTACTGATTGATACAAGTGGCTGACTGAACTCTTTCACTTGAGAGTTTGAGCTTACCGAATCCTTGTCATTTAGTTCAGGAGCATTTGTCAAGTGTATTGTGTTGGAGTTCTTGTGTTCATCGACCATATCGTACAGTTTGAGAATCTCAGGGATAACACTCTCTGACGAGCTTGTCATACTTAGATTACTCATGGATTTAAATTATTGTTGTGACAACAATTGAGGATATAGGGGTGTCAAAATAGTGCTAACCAAAGAAGATAACCACTACTCAACTGAAATAACCGCTGGCTTGAAACAAACCGCTGAACATGTAACCGCTGCCTATGTAACCGCTATGAAGATAACCGCTAACAAAGAAAAACCGCTGGAGGAGTTAACCGCTGAAACACTATAAGACAGATTGACCAAACCGCTGGTATCAAACCGCTGGTATCAAACCGCTGAAACAGTACAAAGGACAGCGTTATGTTCGCTGACAAGGTGTACTAACCGCTGACAATAACCGCTGACAATAACCGCTGTAATTCTAAACTAACCACTGCCAAGAATATGTTACCGAGGAGAAAACCGCTGCCAAGAATATGGTTCAAAATCACTCGTACACTCCACAAACGTAAGATCTAGCCAAACCAACGGATAAACTAGATAAATCTAACCCCTCTAATCGAAGAAGTACAAGAAAAAACACAAGAAACACCACGAACAAGCTCAAGTATGAGTAAAACCTTCCTAAACTAATAGAAACCAAAACAAACCATACACCACAAGTCCAAACACCAAGTACCTACGATCCCTAGGATGTAACCATGGCTCTTGATACCAATTGTAGGATACTAACTAACACATAACACGGATCAACTTGTGGTATGGATCGAATAGTAAAGAAAGAAAGAAAGAAATCTAGAGAGAGAAAGTAGAGAGAGAAAGATGGGAACCTTGAGAGAAAACAAAAAAAAAGAAAATAGATTATGAGAAGGTCCAACCCTCTCCAAGGAGGGAGAGGGCTATTTATATGTACAAGGTGTTGCTTGCCTCTACTAGGCTGTGGATCGGGCTGACAGTGGGTAAAGACCCGACCCGACTCCACGAATACTAACTAATACTAATCTACGTACTAATTACTATTATAAATACTACGAGCTATACAATGCTTAATCGTACTTGGGGTGACCGAATATTCTATAAGAAAAATCGTATTCCTAACAGAATTCTTCCGAACACTTCATTTTCTACTTAAGGCCTGGATAGCTCTTGAACACTGATCTTGTATCTTCTGTATCAAAGCTCTAATCTTCTCGGTGTCTTCATGAACTCTAATTTGTGTTGACAACATTGCAGTGAGAGTTCCAGCTTTGAGTGGGTATTCCTTTTCTGCAAACATAAATGCACCCACTCCAGCTTTTGTAGAAACATGATGAACTTCACATGAATCATAATATGTCCATGTAGTTTCCACACCTATAACTTCAAACTTCCAGTACCTATCATTAGAATTAGTTCATAAAGTCTTCTTAGATCAACCCATAGCTGCATTTCCTTCACATCTTTAAGATTATCAGCCTTGAATCTTTCTTGAACCAAATTCCACAGTGTATCAAGATCACTTCTATCACATGCTTTAATCAGATTTTCAAACTGAATGAATGATGAAGCTTCACCACCTAACCTTGTAATCTTCCATGTTGAAGCAAAATTACTAGCAGTGTAAACTTCCCAATCAACAATAGGATGTCTGACTTGCAGTGGATCTGGATAAAAGTCTTCTTCTTCTATCACTATCATGGCACTCAACTGGTCTTCAGTTAGTTTTTCATATTGGGATTCTTGTTCTTGAGCAAATCTTGTCTTCTTAGTGGTTTGCTCTTCAAAATCTGTAGCTTTCCTTTTGAACTTAGGAAATCTTCTTTCTTCTTCTTCAGAATTCATTGGAATAAAATCATTATCTTGTCTTTTAATTCTGTAGTAGATACCTTCAATCTGATCATGTGACATTCCTTTGAACTGAGACATTTTCCATCCACCAACATGACAGCAATATGTCTTCATCACTGAAATAACTTGTGCCTTGGTTGGTTATCTTGGTTTCTTTTGACCTTTTCTAACTGTGCCTATTGCATCTTGAAGTGCTTGTTGATTCTTCATTTGTATGAAATCAGTCAACTAAGCTGATCTTTGATCTTCAGTTAAAGTTTTATCTGCAATTAGATCAATTGATTTCTTCTTGACCACTAGGTCATTAGCAATCATGAACTCAATTTCTTGTTCAGTTGGCACATAAGAGAATTCTGGAGCCTTTTCTTTGAGAATAGTAGGTGGAACAGTGGAAATTGGATCTACTTCCATTGGAGCAGTGGTTTCCATTTTATCCAACCTTTTAGCCTCCATGAAACTTGCAATCTCTAATTCATCCTGCCTTTTCTAGATTGCAATTTCATCTTCTCTCATCTTTCTTGCAACTTCAGCATCATGATCAATTTGAGCTTGCTCTCTTTTAGAAATCTTCCTTGGTTGCTCTTTACTAGGCATAACTGCTTTTCCTTTCTCCTTTGTTTTTCTTTCAATTTCTTCCTCTGCAGTGGTAATGTTCTGACCAGCAGTGAGAACCATTTGCTCTGCAGTGGAAATATTAGCAGTGGAAGATGCTTGTGCTGCAGTGGAAACAACTTGTTGTGGTTGACTTGTAACTGTATCCAGAATAGTTTCAGGTATAATTTGAACACCTGAATCCACAAGCTCAGTTGTTTGAATTCTTTCCTCTGTATGCTGTTGTGTAATTTCTTCAATATCAACTTCCTCAGTGCCTTTGCTATCTCCAATTGGTTCATCAAATCCCAAATCTGTGATGCCAAAATCAAAATCAAAATCTGCATCATCTTCAAAGTCAATTCTCCTCCCCTTAGTCTTAGCATCTATTTTCCTCCCCTGTTTGGGAGAATTTCCCAAATCTTCACTAAAATCATTTGAGTCACCATCATGAGGTAAGGATGGGGATGAGATCACAATCTTTGCAGTTCTTTTCTTCTACTTCAACCCCAGCACTTCTTCCTTTAAGGTTTGAATCTCTGCTTGCAGACTTTTAAGTTCTTTGGCATGCTCTTCCTTTGTCTGTGCCAAATCCTTCTCCAAGATTCAACCTGTTTTGACAACTTGGTACATAGTTCCATCAATTCCATTGGTTGTCGACTGCCCTCAACACTTCCAACTGTGTTACCTGTTGGGAGAGGTGAATCATGGGGCATTGGTTCTGTCTCTTCCCTAGTTGGACTAGGTTGAAGTCTGGAACCACCACTGCTTGTTCCTAAGCCAAAAAGGTCAGGAGCATGCTGTATTGTTATAGGAGGAGTTAGCTATTTTTGCCTCCTCTCATATGTGTGAGTAACTGGGGGTATAGTTGATAGGTGGAACTGTGATTGTGGGTGTGTTTTGGGGTACAACTGGGATTGCTGCACCTTCACCCTGTACCTGTGCAATCTTAGCAAGCATCTCAGGAAAAAGTGGTTTAAATTCCCCATTCCATCCATCTGAAGCCTTATCTATATTTTGAAAAACTTTTGGCTTAAGACAGTGGGTTTTGTAAATTCTTTTGTGGGGTTGCAGTGGAAATTCATTTAGCACTGCTTGCACAAACCTTGGATACATCAAAAATTTATATGGACTCTTTACATTGCCTTTCATACTATTAAAAATAAGCTTTGAAAAATTAAAAGTCCTATCAGTGGCTAAACAAACCAAATGGTAAGCCATAGTCGAACTGAATTGTTCATAAGATGTTTTCTTAGGACTTAGGCAATGCAAAAGAGTATGAATAAAAAATCTCCAATGGGGACAAAAACAACTCTTTTTGAAAGTAACCTTTTTGTCAGTTGTATCATACCCCATTGTTGAGAGATGTTTTTGAATATCTGGATTGGGTAATGTGATGATACCATTTAGATCATTCAATTGGAGAATTCTCCTCAAGGATGATTCAGTAACATCAATGGTTACCCCATCCACTGTGGCTCTAAGAGTATCTACAGTTTCATGTGTGTCTCCATCTTCAATAGTGATGGACTCTACAGAGTTCCAAAACTGTTTGATTTGAGAGACATAGATTGTGGGGTTTAGAGTTAAAGCATACCTTATGTGAGTGGTATTCAGAAAATCCACAATCTGATGAAAAACAGGGCCACTCTTTTCGTTTGACTTCTGCAAGTAGGCCACTTGATTGTGCTCATCTGCAAAGTATAATGATGCCATAGTATATTTTTTAGAAAAGTATGATTGTGTGAGTAGGAATTGAATGTAGAATTCGGCTATTGAGAGAAAAGGATTTATACTATTAGGGTTTGAGAATTTTGCGCAAGAAAGATTATCTTTGGAAAAAGATTTATCTTAAAGAAAAGAATAAATTAAAATTGAGTAAGTAGATAATCTTCTAAAAATTCACCCTATAAGTAAGGACAAAACGGTTTACTCTCAACGGCTAGATAAAAAATTAGTTACTGACACAACAGTTGTAACGGCTAGTTCAACAGTGGTAAAAATTACACTGGCAGTGGTAACTGTGAACTAGCAGTGGGAACTTTTCACAAAAAAAAAATTCAAGAGCAGTGGTAAAATAAAACATATGTAAATTGAACTGCTCTTTTCATAGTTTTTAGCAAACTATGAGCTGTCAATGGATTTGATATGTCTTTACCATGAGCCGTTTGCTATGGACTAGCCAACTCTTAATCACTTGGAATATGGTGAGTTGATAACCATATAGTTTTTGGTAAACTATCAACCATAAACGGATTTGTTAAGTCTTTACCAGTAGCCGTTTGCTCTGGACTAGTTGATTCTTATGTGGATTAGACATGGTGAATCAATAACCATTTGTTGTGTGTCTCAGTTACACACTTTTTATGATCAACTCCCAGCAAAAATTGGTTACAAACCTGCACATGTTAGTATAAACGAAATAATATGCATAACCAAAGTGTTTTTAACCAAAGTTACTTATTAACCAAGCCACTGTTCACAAATATCTCACCAAAGTCAACCCAATATTGTAAATAATATCCATATTTACTCTTCAACCTACCAAAACAGGAAAGAGTAAATATATTTCTTAATTACCCTTGAGATTGACTTTGCCTATATAAAGGGGCTCGTATCACCAATAACCTTCACCAAACACTTTCTATATCATCATCAAATCCTAAAAATCACCATGAGCAACCTTCCAAACATTGTGTACATCTCCTCTGATTCTTCTTGAGATGAAGAAATCCACATGTCTTCTGACTCATCTTCAGAGGCATCAGGGTTGGCAAATTACTTTCCACCTTGTGCCACAAGCTTATCTTCCAAGAAGCCTAAGAGAAAGATTAAAACACCTGAATCTTCTGAGGATTTGCATACTCCACCATCCTATGTCTCTGACTCCAGTTCATCAGATGATGATAAGACATGTACCCTGTCCAAGGAGTTACCAAGGGCTCTGTCTCAGGCTTTAGAATCTGCACTATCCAAGATGAAGACTGTGCCAGCTCCAGAGAAGCCTGCAAGACTTCCAAAGCCTCCAATGCAAGTGCTATGTCTTCCATGTCCAAAATGGTTGGAGATGCAGAATTCAAAGAAAGTCCACAAGCCCAAGCATGACTACAAGGGAAAGGGCAAGAAGCCAATGGAGTAGCTAGTGTAGTGTGTAGGAAGTTAGGATTGTTTGTTTTGTGTTTTTATGATGGATATTTGTACTCTCTTTCAGTTGTATTGAAACTTGGGAATGAATGAATGAAGTTTCTTTGATTTTCCTTTAACACTGTAAGAGCAAAATTTACCACTGTTTGCACTATTATTTCCACTGTTGTATTTATCCGCTGCATAAAGTTAGTGGACAAACAAAATACAAACATATACAACAATTTTAGTACGAAAAACCTCCCCTCAACACTAAAGACCATTATACATCAAAAATTTTATGGATTAAGCATCCCAATACCTGTTACCAAGTACTGAAACCTTCCCACATCAAGCCCTTTTGTTAATAAATCAGCATAGTTGTCATCAGTATGTATTTTAACAACTTGCATTAGCTTTTTCTCATAACAATCTCTTATAAAGTGATGTCTAATTTCAATATGTTTAGTCTTAGTGTGTTGAACAGGATTTTTAATTATGCATATGGTACTGCTATTGTCAATATAAATTATGGTATTCATAAAATTGTACCCATAGTCCAAAAGTTGGTTTTGAAGCCATAGAACTTGAGCACAGCAACTTGCAGCAGCTACATACTCTGCCTCAGTTGATGAAGTTGCCACCATTGTTTGTTTCTTGCACTGCCATGACACCAATCTACATCCAAGAAATTGGCATCCACCTGTTGTAGATTTTCTATCCAAACTAGCTCCAGCATAATCACTATCTGAGTAGGTAACCAACTCCATAGGAGATTCCTTAGGATACCATAATCCCAAATGAGGATATGCTTTAAGATATTTGAAAATCTTCTTCACAGCAGTCAAGTGTGATTCTTTGGGAGTGACCTGAAACCTTGCACAGACACATACTGCAAACATAATGTCTGGCCTTGATGATGTAAAATACATCAAAGAACCAATCATAGATCTGTACATATGTACATCAACTGCTTCTCCACTGTTCTCCTTTAGAAGCAGATGTGTACCCTTGTTTGTAGGTGTGCTAGAGGACTTTGCATCAGTGAATTTGAACTTCCTAAGTATCTCAGCCACATATTTATCTTGAATGATGAAGATTCCATCTGGCCTTTGTTGTACTTGAAGTCCCAAAAAGAATGTGAGTTCACCCATAGAACTCATCTTGAACTCATCTTTCATAAGTTTCTCAAAATCTTTGCACATCTCTGGCTTTGTAGAGCCAAAAATGATATCATCAACATAAACTTGAACCAGCAGGATATCATTCTTGTCTTTCTTGATGAACAAAGTCTGATCAATTCTTCCTCTATGAAACCCATTATCCAAAAGATAAGTGGCTAGGGTCTCATACCATTTCCTTGGTGCCTGATGCAAGCCATACAATGCTTTAACTACCCTGTATACTTTGTTAGGATGTTCAGGGTCTTCAAAGCCTGGAGGTTGTGAGACATATACCTCCTCATCAATTTGCCCATAGAGAAAAGCACTTTTTACATCCATTTGATAGACTGTGAAGCCCATAAAGGATGCATAGGCTAGAAAAAGCCTAATTGCTTCAATTCTTGCAACTGGGGCAAACACCTCTTCATAATCAATACCCTCCTCCTGAGTGTATCCTTATGCTACAAGCCTAGCCTTGTTTCTTATGACAATTCCTCTTTCATCTCTCTTTTTTCTAAACACCCATTTGGTACCAATTACCTTCATGCCTTTAGGTAAATCACAAAGCACCCAAACCTTCTGAATTTTGAACTGAAGCAACTCTTCTTGCATTGGTTCTACCCAGCTTTCATCTTCAAGTGCCTTGAATACATTCTTTGGTTCCATTTGAGATAGAAAACACATAAACAGACATTCATTCTTGCCTTCATGATTCTTAGATTCATAAATTTCACTGATAAATCTATGAATGACAGCCATCTTTGACTGTCTTCTAGTCTTCACAGGTGAGTTTATATCCCCTATCACATTTTCAAGAGGATGTGATTTATGAACTGTGGTATGGGGAGTTTGAGGAATTTCAATCTCAGTAGGCATAGTTGTTATTTTAACATCACTGGCTTGAACTTCCTGAGTAGCTGGAGTTGTATTTTCCACATCTGGTGTAGCAGTGGAAACTTCTGGCCTATCAGTGGAAACTTCTGGTCTAGCAGTGGAATCTGTATTTCCACTGCTTTCAGAATTTACAGTGTTCACTAAAGTTGCTTTAGACACATTCCCTTCACCTTCCTTACTAGCATCATTAGAAGGTTCATCTCCAGTCTTTGGAACAAAATCATCATCTGCATGATCCCAAATAGGCAAGAAAATCTGATCTTGATCATTGCTTGGCTCATCATCATCAACAAACTCTTCCGAACCTGCAAAATCATTAGTATTTGTACCTGTAGAGATAGGCACATAATTCATGGTATGGGTTAGAGTATCAAGATCAAACAACCATTTAGGGCCAGTTCCTTCAACATTAGGTTTGTTTTCTAGAAACTCAACATGCAGATTCTCTTCAATCTTTTGGGTTCTTAAGTTGTAGACTCTAAAGGCTTTACTAACCATGGAGTACCCAACAAAGTACCCTTCATCATATTTCCCATCAAATTTACCCAGATGATCTATGGTATTGAGAATGGTGACATGACATCCAAATGGTCTCATGAAATCTAGGATAAGGGGTCTACCTCTAAATAACTCATAAGGTGTCTTGTTCTTTGTTTTTACCACTAAAACCCTATTTTGCACATAACAAGCAGTGTTAACTGCTTCAGCCCAAAAAGTAATTGGCAATTTTGAATCTGCCAACATGGTTCTAGCAGCCTCTGTTAGTGTCCTATTTCTCCTCTCAGCTACACCATTTTGTTGAGGAGTTCTAGCTACACTAAATTCTCTTTTAATACCTTTATCTCTGCAAAAATCATCCATAACTCTATTTTTAAACTCTGTCCTATTGTCACACCTGATAACTTTAACTTTCTTATCATTTAGGTTTTCTACTTCAGTTATAAAGGTCTTAAGGATGCCAGTTGTCTCATCCTTAGTTCTAAGAAAGAAAACCCATGTAAACCTACTAAAATCATCAGTCACAACAAGACAATATTTCTTTAGATTTATTCTACTCACTGATGTAGGACCAAACAAGTCCATATGCAACATATAAAGTGGGTGAGCAATAGAGTTAAAAGCCTTTGTTTTGCAAGAAGCTCTGTGTTGTTTGCCTTTGAGGCAAGCAACACAGGTTTGGTCATTTTCAAATCTTTTCTGAGGCAAGCCTCTTACCAAACCATCTTCAACAATCTTATTTATGGTTTTAAAATTAATATGACCAAGTCTTCTATGCCATAGCATGGATTCATCCACTGTGGCCTTTGCAATCAAGCAAGCAAAATCATCTTTAGCAACAATGTTGTTCATATCAAAGCTGTATAAGTTGCCTTTTCTAGGAATTTTAAGTAGAATCTGACTTTCATCACGCATCTTAAAATCCTTAGAAAGAACAAAACACATCTACTTTCATCAGGCATCTTAAAATCCTTAGAAAGAACAAAGCACATATCTTCAGTAAAAAGAACATTGTTTTTCTTATCACATATCTGTGACACACTAAAGAGATTGTACTTAAGCTCTTTTACATAGTACACAGGCTCAAAATCCAAGTTACCAGTTTTGATTACACTTTTACCAGTAACTCTTCCACCAACTCCACCTCCAAAGCTGACAAATTGTCCATCATAAGGTTCAAAATTTGAGAGATAGGACTTGTTGCCAGTCATGTGCCTTGAACATCCACTGTCTGTATAGCCTTGATCTGTTCTTTTGGTCTTTGGATGTTCCTACACATAAAATAAAAGAGTTAGTTTCTTTTGGAGACCCAAGCCATGATTGACTTGGATCTGCCTCATGTATCAATATAGTTAAATCTATCAAAGGTCATTGATACACCATTGGGATTGGTTGTTTAGGTATTTCCTTTTGGTTTCCATTCCCAACGTGCTGAGGCCTTCACAGCATTTTCCATGTTACCCCTGTTCTTGTTCACAATACCAGCAGTGGGAACTTTTGACTGTGCAGTGGAAACTACTGGTTTAACTTTTGGTACCCACTGTTGGTTATGATTAACCCTTTTATTATAAAAGGTCTTTTTCCCTGTTTGTGCATATTTAACAAAAGTTGTTTTAGGTTTTGCACTTGAAACAGGTGATTTGGGGTGAGCAGTGTTAAAAGTTTTAGCAGTGGCAAAATATTTAAGCCCACTTCTTAGTTGAACTGCTCTTGGGATCATGTTGCTGTGTGTATTAGGGTGTGATTTGTTTTGAAACCTGCTTGATTCCACCCTCTTATTCCCAAAAACTTCCCTTCTTCCAACATGATAGTCACATTTAGCGTGCAAATGTTCAAAGCTACCACAGATATGACATGCTTTATTGTTCATGACTGTCACACCCTAAATTTACTTGATTGGCAGCGGAATGGAATACCTGGGTGTAACGTTCATGGGATCTCATACAATGGTTATAATGAACGACCTAAAGTGTCGTTTTGAAAATACATCGTTTGATCATTAAAAACATCAGAGTTTACAAAATAGGTCCCAAAATGGTGTTGCAAGTTCTTGAAAATAAGTTTATCATGATCAAACATTACATAAGTGCTTGAAAATAAAAAGGTGAGACGCGTCGACTCCGCGACTCCAAGTAGGTCCAAAATGCATGTCATCATGATGTCTTAATTACCTGAAAATACATTGCTAAAAACGGTCAACAATAATGTTGGTGAGAAATCATAGGTTTATAAAAATGAATGTTATACGGTAACCTCAAGTATAATGTGCAAGACATATGTCTCATGAAAAATTGTACAATAGACCTTAAGCTCATGACCCCGAAGCTAGACTGATGAAAATGCCCCTCTAGAGTGTTTTGCCAGACACCCTGATATGAATAAAAATGAAATGCATCCGTTTGACTGTTGGTATAACCAATGCGGATGGAGGCGTCACCCTCAATAGATCTATCCACTCACCTTCGCTTTCTTACAAATTAACGGTTCATGATGTACTAAATAGGGGAACTTAACAAGGCAATGCGGTAACTTAAGCAATGTACATGAATTTGATACTTAGGCCCGTATAGAAAATGGTGCAATGTATTCTCCCCCGTGGGATTTGAAAACAATAAAAATGTAGACGGGGCTATGAAAACTCACCTGATATGCTAGCAGTAATATGATGGTGAATATGATGATGTAAGGCTCGGGCTCTAACCGCGACCTATAATGAATGATGTGACCTATTGTAAGCAATGAGACAATGCTATGCATGCATATACGTATGTTATCGATACCACTTGTACTTTTTGAAAATAATGTTTATCGTCAAAAATTACATGTGGATGTCTTGTTTAGTTTAAAACTACTTTCCAAGTAAATATGATGAAACGGTACTCCACGACCCTTGTTTGGTATTTCATTGGTAAATATAGTGTTTTCCTTGTAGTTTAATACTTTTCATGACTTGAGAAAAACATGTTCAACTAGTCTCATAAAACTAGTCGTTAGTACGTAGAATATTTATTTCTAATAGGGCTGTCAAAAATAATATATAAGTTATCGAGTTATAAACGTGAATATCTTGGTCGTTATAAGCTCATTTTCTACGTTCTTTATATCCACGGTTTCGTATAAACATGTACTATCACTTTATCAGTAGGTCGGCTCCTCTAGATAACGTCTAACTACTCATTTTATCCGTCGAATCTCGGCTAACAGCAAGTATTATTTTCAGAAAATAGTTTTTCGTCGTTAAACTTTGAAAAATCATATCTCCTTCGTTATAAACTCGTTTTTGTTCATTCCAACGGCCATAGTTTCGTTTTTGAATGTATTTTCTAAATCTTTAGTCCAAAATTACTCCCTAGTCCCTGATTTTCCCACGTTTTGCAAATGAGGACAGTAGCTTATTTATAGTGTCAAAAGTGGGTTTTCCTAGTTAACTACTTGTACAAATCTATTCCAACCAACTTCAAAACAACCCTTAATCTACCATACACCTTCTTAGGATGTCATAGAGTCCTAGTCTTCACAAAATTTAGTAGGATTTCAAGGGAATGATCATAGGATATTAATAATCTCATAATAATTAAAAATACTTGAAAAGTGGTATGACAACTTATGTATATGTGCATGTTTTGTTTCTAAAGCATAAAAATAGATCAAATAATATTTCAAAAGAGTAAGAAAAATTAATCATAACTTACTTGAAGTGGTGATGGGTTTTTGGTTTAGTAAACTTAACTAATCTATAGATTTATATTTCAAAATCTTGTAATAGATTATTACTACAACTTGGAAATTATTTTAGCTATGAAAAACTTGTTCTTCTTCTTCTTGTTTATCTATGCCGAACCATGGGATGAAGATGAGAGAGTTTACTTCAAGTTTTATTTTAACAAAGTGATAAGTATGTGAAAAATGTGAAGTATACTTGAGATTTGAACAAATATCTAGTACAAGGGTATAATGGTAATTACAAGGTCAAAGTTTTAGTCAACATTAGACCAAGGGGGAACACATGGGGCGGCAAGGGTGATGAGTAGGAGAATTTGGAAGAAACTAGTTAGTATAACATGTAAAAATCTAGATATTATGTAATATAAGTTTAGATATTTTGTTTTCGGGTACTGGGTTAACTAGAAATCAATTTTAACGGAACAAAATGAAATATATTAAAGTTGTAAAAATTATAAAATTACATTTCTTGCAAGTATCGGGTGAATAAATAATTATCATATTGAAATTACGGAAACCGTCGAAATTATAAACTTTTCATGATACGTATACCAAATAAATTCAAAACGTCGGGTAAATTAATAATATAATTTTTATATTACTGAAATGAGTGTAAAAAAATATATTAGGATCATAGTCGGGAGTGTCGGGTATATTGTTCAAAATAACTGATCGCGCGTTGTTATTTATTTAATAAAATGAATATATGTAAATTGAAATTATATAAATCCTACGAGTGGGATAGTATGCAAATGATGTAATGATGAAATGTAGACTAACTCTAGTCTATGAAATGTACTTTGAATAATGTCTTATGATCACGCGACTTAACCTTCCCGGTTACATGAAATGAATACCCGTAAACCTAGTTTACGTGAAATGATGAATAGTAAATGATGAATTGAAATTTGTGAATAGTAAATTGTCGAGGTTTGAAAAATGACCTGAAATTGTGAGTTGTGACAATGACAAACTTACTACCTAGTTGTTGAGATTTTACATGATTCCAACTCCTCTGGTTACCCCTAGGAGTTTATGACTTGTTTCTATACATCTCAGCATACCTTACAGTTGGTCTAGGTCTATTAACTTGTTTCTTAGGTTCCTCTGTAATGGTATTAACAACGTGTGGGACAGAAGTTTCTACTTTCTTATTAACACTCTCATCTACCAAAGATGAGTCACTAGCACTTTCAAAAGCATCAGATTCATGCTTAACCTGTTCCTCATTGTTTACAAATTTGGGAGGGCCATATTCAAGACTAAGTTCCTGAAATTCTTCTAGGCCTGTATGTGCTAAATCAATACCAGGAGGTGTTGGAACACCCCTTAGTGGTGGAGGAACTGTATTGTATCCTAAACTAGACTTAGCTTTTTTTGTGATTTGTGCTTCCCAAATTTTATCAATTGACTTAGACTGATAATATAAGGTGTCAACAGAGATATTAACATTCTCAATTATCTTCCTAAGTTTTTCAAGCTCTTCTTTTAGTGCCTCATTAACTGCTATCTTATGATCTAGCTCTCTTCTTAAGACTACCATATCATCATTATATTTAGTCTCATTTTTTCTATAATGCTCTAGTTGTTTTTCTAATACATATATGCCTCTTTTATGATTTGACAAGTTGTAATTAGCAGCAAACAACTCTGTTCTTTCATTTTCTAACAGTTCATTTAGCCTTTCATATTCTCTAGAAGCCCTACGTGTTTTAGAGCAACATTTAAAATTTTGTACTTCAGAGTCAGAGAAGGCCATGAGAGCATGTTCTGTAGCAAGAAAAGCAGCATATGAGGATTCTTCTTCTTCATCAGCCATGAAACTCCAATCATAGCTTACACCATCAATTGCCAACATGGCCTTTGGTTCTTCCACATTTGGTTCCTTCTTTTGCTTGTACCAAGTAGACCTATTATCCTACTTCCTAGGTCTTCTGCACTCTCTAGCAAAATGCCCCAACTTGTGAAAGTTGAAACATTCCACTTTCTTTTTGTCAAAGCCTGCAGTTTCATTACCATTGATGGTAATTGGTTTACCAGTCCTTTTGAAGAATTTCTTAGCCCTCATGCTAAGAAGTGCTATCTGCCACTTTATGTCCATCTTTTCTAAGTCATCATCATCAACTTGTTCCAAGTCTTCATGAGTTAAAATTGAGCCATTAACTTGAGTTAATATGAAGGCATAAAAGGTAGGATCTCCAAGACCAGAAACCTTCTTTTTGGAACCTGCAGTGGTAACAATTGCATTACCAGTGGAAACTGTAGAACCAGCAGTGGCAATCTCCTCATCACTATCACCTTCAGAATCATCATCATCAACAGAGGTTGACAACAATGCCAAGCTTTCAGAGCTTGTACCAAGCTTCCCAGCCTTCTTCAATCTTTGCTCAATGAGTTTGAAATTATTGTAAAGATCATTGAGTTTCATACTTTCAATTTCTGGTTTCTTTTCCCAGACTGTGACATTAGTATGATACTCAGAAGGCAAACTTCTTAGAAATTTTAAATTGAGGTCTTCCTGATCTACCTCAATTCCAAACACAGTCAATTGTGTTACTATCTTCTGGAGTTTGGTAAAGATGTTGTCAAGAGATTCATTGCTTGAAGCAGAGAAATTTTCATAACTTTGCTTCAACAATGTCTTTTGAGTTTTCTTGGTAGCATCATTACCACCAAATACTGAGTAGATCTCTTCAAAAAGTTCTTTTGCTGTTTTGTACTTACTGAAAGCAATGATCTGATCTTTAGGAAGAGTCATTAGCAACAAGCTTCTTGCCTTCATGTCATTCTTCTTCTGTGTTCTTTCATCACTTGTAGAAGGTGCAGAAACTGTTACTACTTCTTTGTCACCAACTTTCTCAGTCTTCTTTTCAGGTTTGAAGGAGTCACCAGTTAAGATGATCTCCCACAAAGCATAGTCTTGTATGAGAAAGTATTGTTCAATCATTATCCTCCACATCTCAAACTCATTGAGTTTGAGCTTGGGAAGCCTTGGAGCAGAGTTGGACTAGTTATTGTCCATCTCCATTGATCTGAGTGAAGTGGTTAAGCTTGTTCCTTGGATCTTCTAAATCAAAGTATCAGAAACCTGTCTCTGATACCACTTGATGGATCTAAACACACACCTTGTGTTAGAATGATACTTTGAGTTATACTAGCAAGCAATGTTGCAAAAATCGTGAATCGGTACTGAGGCGGTCTGGGGCCGAGTAGCGTTTTTTTACCGATTAATCGGCCGATTACCTTGTAATCGCCGATTAATCGGCCGATTTTCTTGTAAATCTCTCCAAGTTCCAGGGCCTTGTAGCTTGTAATCACCGATTAATCGGCCGAGTTGGCCGATTTTTGCAACACTGCTAGCAAGTATGCAGAATATACTTAGTAGTACTTAGAAGATTGTTTATATGATGTGTTGTGAGTAAGAACAGTTGTATGAAAGTGACACAAAGTTTAACCAAACTTATAACTTCAATATATTGAATACGAGTGATCTGAATATCACTAGGGTTTACAACCTTGAAGCTTCTTGAAAAATGTATATAGAACTTTAACCTAGGACCTCCTTTTATAGCACAAGGAGTCCTTTACAAGATAAGTATAATGTTATCTAAATAGAATACACACACAATCTATTCTATACTTATCAATACATGATTACATAACAGTTATCCTAATAGCAGTGGTAATAGTATGTACTAGCAGTGGTAATGTGTTTCCACTGTTAGTGCATTCTTCAGCAGTGGTTATCTTCATGCTTAGCCGTGGTAACTGTTAGTGTAATTCCCAACAATCGATGCAAAGTTCACCACGATGGTCCTTGTACCATCAAGTGCAACAAATGTCAGAGAGTTGGCCATCAAGCAAAGAATCGTAGAAACCCTAGTATGGGAAGCAACTTGCAAAATGTAACTCCCACTTGCTACGGATGTGGAGAAGTAGGACATTTCAGGAACCAATACCCAAAAGAAAATAACCAGGGAGGTTATAACAACCAAAACCATAACACTAATCACCATCAACAACAGAATAGAAGACAAAAGACTGCAATGGGGTATGTTGCAACACAAACAGGAGGCAGAGGTTATGCGGGGACCCAACCACTATGTAATCGATGTAAGTATCATCACTCGGGTCCTTGCCCTGCTAAGTGCTACAACTGTCAGAAACCGGAACACCTTGCCAAAGACTATAAAGTCCAGACTATGATTACGTGTTTCGAATGTGGGGAGCGAGGACACTACAAGAACCGATGTCCCCAAAACCGAGGTGGACAAATTAAAGAGGCTCGTGAGAAAGTGGAGAAGCTCACCTGTTGTCGTTTACCTTATGCACTTGTTATACTAAGTTCATGCCACCTTTGAGTATTCGTCTTGTTTTTTAACTTAGGTCTACCTTCTGTTCAAACAAACGACTCGTTGTGATAATTCTCATCTATTGTACTATCTATTTCTTTCTGAATTCCATATTATCCACTCCTTTTACTTTAACTACTACTTTATATGTGGCATGGCCAAAATCCATTTAAACACCGAGGGTTATAACAACTAGACCTCATAAGAGTCGATTAGTCCGAGCATTGCATTGTTACTCCTAAATTATACATAGCCTAGCTACCTATGTCTAATTCAGGAAGAGCCATGCAATGAAGGGATTAATAGCCTTATATGAGTAAGCAATTCCATAATCAAGCCAAATTTTCCAAAGACCTACTTCAAACCGATTTAGCGTAATCGCATGACAGTTCTTGTCTGATGAGTTGTGGGATTAAGTAAAAATCGGTACCAACACTTTCATAAGGGATTGTACCCTAACTTTATTAGAAAAACCTTTTCCCATTGATTTAATGCCTGTTCAACTTGGAAGTTTTGACGCCATCATCGGTATGGATTGGTTATCCAAACATCGTGCCAGGATTCACTGTGACGAGAAAGCTGTTCACATCCCACTTAAGGATGAAACTCTCATTGTCCAAGGGGAAAAAAGTAAAACTCGCTATGGAACCATCCCTTACGCTAGAGTAGTGAAACACTTGAATGAAGGATGCCAAGTGTTCATAATTCATATAACGGAAGATAAGTCAACAGAAAAGCAACTTGGAGATGTTCCTATCGTTAAAGATTTTCCGGAAGTATTTCCCGAAGATTTGCCCGGTCTTCCACCAACCCGTCAAATAGAATTTCAGATTAAACTAGTGCCTGGAGCGGCACCAGTGGCAAGAGCACCTTATAGGTTAGCACCATCTAAGATGAAGGAACTATCGGAGCAATTGAAAGAGTTGTCCGATAAAGGTTTTATTCGACCAAGCTCATTACCATGGGGAGCCCCGGTTTTATTCGTTAAGAAGAAGGATGGATCCTTCCGAATGTGCATTGATTACCGAGAGTTGAACAAACTTGCGGTAAAGAATCGGTACCTACTACCCAGAATCGACGACCTATTTGATCAATTACAAGGATCAAGTGTGTACTCGAAAATCGATTTAAGGTCGGGATATCACCAACTAAGAGTTCGGGAGGAGGATATTCCCAAAACTGCATTCAGGACATGCTATGGACATTACGAATTTCAAGTGATGCCATTTGGTCTGACAAACGCACCCGCAGTTTTCATGGACCTAATGAACCGAGTATGCAAGCCATACTTAGATAAGTTTGTGATAGTGTTCATCGACGATATTCTGATCTACTCACGCAGCGAGAAAGAACATGCCGAACACTTGAAGATTATTCTGGAACTACTCAAGAAAGAAGAGTTGTATGCTAAGTCCTCGAAATGCGACTTTTGGATCCACACCGTGCAATTTCTAGAGCACGTCATCAATAGTCAAGGCATCCACGTAGATCCTGCAAAGATAGAGGCCGTTAAAGGTTGGGCATCTCCTACGAACCCCACGGAGATACGCCAGTTCTTGGGTCTTGCGGGTTACTACCAACGGTTTATTGAAGGTTTTTCCAAGATTTCAAAGCCTTTGACCAAGTTGACCCAGAAGAATGAGAAATATATCTGGGAAGAGAAAGAAGAATCAGCCTTTCAACTACTGAAACAAAAGCTTTGTGAAGCACGGATATTAGCACTACCTGAAGGAAGTGAAGACTTCATAGTGTATTATGACGCCCCGTATCATGGATTAGGAGCAGTCTTGATGCAAAGAAGCAAAGTGATAGCTTATGCCTCACGACAACTGAAGAAACATGAGGAAAACTATACCACTCACGATTTGGAACTAGGAGCAGTAGTGTTTGCTCTTAAGTTATGGAGACACTACTTATATGGCAACAAATGTACCGTATTCACTGACCACAAAAGTCTCCGACACATCTTGGACCAAAAGGAATTGAACATGAGGCAACGCCGTTGGTTAGAGCTACTCAGTAACTACGATTGTGAAATTTGCTATCATCCCAGAAAGGCCAATGTAGTAGCAGATGCGTTAAGCCGGAAAAAATGATTGATACCTCTCAGGGTTAAATCATTAGGAATGACTATTTGTTCACCCCTTCCATCACAAATCCTTGCCGCTCAAAGCGAAGCTCTTAAAGAGGAAAATAGACCAAAGGAAAAGATTTATGGCATGCCCAAAAACAAGAACGGTTTCGTGAAAAGATATGATGAAATGCTTTGTTTTAAAGATAGAAGTTGGGTCCCACTTTTTGGAGGTATTCGTTATCTCATCATGCATGAGTCTCACAAGTCAAAATACTCCATTCACCCGGGTTCCGACAAGATGTACCAGGATCTAAAGAAACTTTATTGGTGGCCGAACATGAAGGCCGACGTCGCTGAATATGTCGGTAAGTGCCTAACATGTTCGAGAGTGAAGGCGGAATATCAGAAACCGTCAGGACTACTTGTACAACCTGAACTTCCAATGTGGAAATGGGAACATATTACTATGGACTTCATTACTAAACTTCCTAAAACCTCAACCGGATTTGACACGATATGGGTTATTGTTGATCGTTTCACAAAATCCGCTCATTTCCTACCGATCAAGGAAACCGATGAAATGAACACGCTTGCTCAGTTGTACCTAAAGGAAATAGTTTCACGGCATGGAGTGCCGATTTCAATCATATCAGATCGTGATAGTCGTTTCACACCTCATTTTTGGAAGTCTTTGCAAAAATCCTTAGGAACGAAACTGGATATAAGCATAGCGTACCACCCACAGACCGATGGGCAAAGTGAGAGAACTATTCAAACCTTGGAAGACATGCTACGAGCGTATGTCATTGACTTCGGAAAAGGTTGGGACAAACACTTGCCTCTGGCCGAATTCTCATACAACAACAGTTATCATACCAGCATTAAGGCAGCACCATTCGAAGCACTTTATGGTAGAAAGTGCAGATCGCCCGTTCGTTGGGCAGAAGTTGGAGAAGTACGACTCAATGGACCAGATCTCGTTCATGAAACTACCGAGAAGGTTGTTAAAATCAAACCACGTTTATAAGCTGCTAGAGACTGACAGAAAAGTTACGCCGACGTAAGGCGAAAACCCATGGAATTTCAAATTAGAGATAGGGTTATGTTAAAGGTATCCCCATGGAGGGGAATGATACGTTTCGGAAAACGGGGGAAGTTAAACCCCAGATACATCGGTCCATTCAAAATCCTGGAAAGGATAGGACCCGTGACATATAAGCTCGAACTACCGGAAGAGCTTAGTCGTGTTCACGACACTTTTCATGTGTCAAACCTCAAGAAGTGCTTATCAGATAAATCTCTTATTATTCTGTTGAAAGAGTTACGACTCGATGATAAACTTATATTCACCGAGGAACCGGTTGAAATCATGGATAGGGAAATCAAACAGCTAAAGCAAAACCGTATTCCTATCATAAAAGTTCGTTGGGACTCCAAGCGAGGACCGGAGTATACTTGGGAGCGCGAGGATCAGATTCGCACCAAGTACCCACATCTCTTCTCATAGACACCCTTGGCAACTATCTTAGACTAGAATTCCAGGACGGAATTCACTGTAAGGAGTAGGTACTGTAGCCTCTCGTATATTTCCCGTACGATTAGTAACTATTAAATATGAATAAAAGGGTATTACGTTATTTAAATACCATTTTTACGGGTAACAAAAAAAAATTTTGTTATACATGACATGTTATGTGAATCACTACGATATTGGTGATTGACCATTTGCCTAGGAACGATGCTTACACACGAACCTTGATAGTCTAATATCGCGAATATATTTTAAAACGTTTATATATTATAAATATACGTTTCGTTTGAGTAACGTACACTATTTATATATTTCCCGAGCCTACGAAAATTCTTGAGATTGATCACTAATATTATTGGACCGTAACCCGACTCACGAACCTTGCTACGTGGGCCCACATGACCCAATGGGCCACGTTAAACCAAACAAGCAGCACCAAACGGACTCCTTTTTATTTTCTTTCTTTTGTTTTGGGCCTGACCCACTGATGAGACGAAAAATGTTACGTTTTTAGGGGTCCGTTTGAGTCCTAATTCGTATATTATTTGATCGGATTTCACCCAAAGTCGTTTCTTTTCTTATTTTAGGTACTTTTGAGGAGAAAATCACAAAAGAAGCATTTTCGGGCGTTTTCAGAGTGAAAAAGTGCGGAAAACAACAAAATCTCAAAAGACCCTAAAGTGCACAGAAGGTGACGGTGTCACAAGCTTTAACGTGACGACGTCAGGAACAACTGAAGTGAAGAAATTGGAAGTTACTCATGACGGGCCAGAGAGTTTTTAGCCTAGTTTGGTGACGGCGTCAGGG
>LBNU01036689.1:18475-40975 GCA_014162995.1 Artemisia annua | reverse complement strand
TAATCTACCTTAATAGCCATTTAACTTTTTATCACCTTTAAGCATCCAATTAGGTACAATCCCAGATAGCATGCTTCCGGTAAGATAGCTAACAAATAAAAGCGTTTATCATGTATAATATTGTTTTGAGTACTTACGTAAGAGCCTAGAATGTAAACATGTAATATTTTTTTGGAGCCATATGTTCGTGTTTTACTTGTCAACTAAATATATGAATCTATAGTCTTCATAATAAGAATCCAACCTTGCTTAGTTAAACGGAAGAGCCGTGATGGTGGTTGTTATGTGATTCTTTGTAGAATCTAGCCTTTTGATGTCACAACATATTTCTTGAACCATTATTTCACTTTGCTCCACTTTAGTCTTAATTTCTCTGACCTTATACATGAGTTCCTGCAAGAGAAACCAAAGTAACACACTAAATACTGAGTGCATAAATCATGGAAAGTATGGTTGTCCCTATCAAATTTATATACGGTTTGGTCCTTATGTCGTTCATAATTTTCAAAAGGATCATAAAGCAATGCTTAAGCTTTTAAGCTTTTGAAAGAACATTAATAGAATGTTATATCCCAATTACCTCTCATGATCACTGCGCTGTTATTGTGCGAACCTTTCCGAATGTTCTTATTTTCGTAATATTGTTTTACCTTATAAGCACGAGTAAATGTCCAACGAAGTTGGTTTGTTTTGAGGCGTGTATCACAACAGAGAGCACAATCATGGTAGGCCTATACTTCATAATCAACCTACACATTTAATAATAGTTCAGTTCATATGACATATTATCAATATATTTGAATTATAAATCGGGTACATAAAACGTATATAGTAACTTATACTCTCAGATTAACCTTTTTTGCAACCGGTACCTTTTTTCTTGCAATGTGAGGCCTTGACTAACCTGATGTTCTGCATAAATTTTATCAGATGTACCTTTTTTCTTGCAATGTGAGGCCTTGACTAACCTTTTATCATGTTTATACATCAGACATAATGAGCAAAATCAAATTCTATCTTTGGTCCCCGAGTCTATTAGAAAATATCATATCGTATACTTTTGAAGGGGCACATAGAATGCAATAGCACAAAATGGTATAAAGAGATTAATCAACAGCTACTGAAAGCGGTTTCTCGCCCAATGAGCGGGTTAGCTTCATGGGTTTATTTACTATAAATAAATAAAGAGAACGTTGTATGGATATAACGTAAAGTGTAAATTTAAAAATAAGTTAACGAATTGAAGTATAAATCATGTGAAAGAAATTTATCAGTATAAATCGAACATATAACAAATCATAGAATTATATCATATAAATAACTATTTTGTAGACACCGTTGTTTCTGCAATTTGCGTAATTATCCTTGTTGCAACATATGATCTTCAATCCTTTATTTCTTTTGACTTTTTAAACAACTACAGACAATTGTCCATGCGAAAAAGGCGTAGTACTTCAAAACTTGAAATAGGTAGAAATAGTTCTACTTGTTGAAAGAAGTGTTTGATGGCCCATTTAGCAATATAAGATGGATATTTAGGTGGTAGAAATAGTTACTCCATTGGTAAAATGTGAAAAAGGAAATAAAAAAATTACAACAAATAATAGTAGGTTTGAACGAACAACTTCAAAATGTTAATGTAAAAATCACCATTGTTAGGATCATTCTACTAATTTGGCATTAATTAAGCAAAAATCCCACAGTTTACATCAATATAGAGTACCGAACATTTAGCCGCCTTGGTTAAGCAAAAATCCCCTGGTTTCTCGACTAATTTGGATCTTTAGTAATGGAAATTTATCTGCTTTGTCACTATATGCAAAGTACCCCCCCCTAACCAATTGATAACGTCACATAGCATGTTGTTGTAGCCTCATGAAATTCAAAATTCATAAGGGTCAATGATGAGGTAGTTTCTTAAAAACTTATTCGGTTTAGACATGAAAATTCAAGTGGTCACGCCAACCTGTGGGATAATTTTCACAAAGCATCTACCGACCCACTTCATTACACCTGATCATGAACAATACAACATCAAAAGGTAAATTTTCAGAATGTAACTTTTATGTCTAAACAGTAGAAATTCGTATTTTACCATTAATAAAGGTTTGATGACGTAAAAAATTAGTTGCAATGGCACACTGGGATGCAAAGAGTTCGTAGTTAACTACATCTTTTCAAGCTGGTTTGTGACTACAATTTATTATCTTAGAAATAAATATTAATATATGGCCAAACATTATAATAAAAAAGATTACCTTGAATTCCTTTGCAAGCTTGTTGGCGTGCAATATGTTGGCCGGCTTTGACCGTCCGTAGCATCTATAGGGTTTTGTTCAGCTGAAAAGGCAAACAAACCGAAATGGGGAATTTCCTCTTTTTAAGTTGAAATCTCATCTGCTTATCGGAAACGGGAAAATTGTCTCTTGTTAAGTGACGTTTGCTCCATTGGTCCATTCGATTATTTGATCGGTTTAGTTAAATTGTTTTTTCTTTTCAGGTTTAAATAACATAACAACCATCAAGCACTCTCAACTTGTAAATCAACTTTTTTTTTTCTTTTTCTCATATTTTTTTTTTAAATAAGCATTTTTTTTTCTGGCTGATCAAATTGCATTCTGGAGACTTGTGTTTTAGGGACATTATGTCATAGACACAATATCAGATGCACCATATCTTTCCCGTCTGATTAAAACACTAAAGCTCTAATTGCTTGATTTTAACACCTCATGAGCACCCTGATGCATACTCTACCCTCCCAAATTCAGCTTCAACAGGAATTTTCCTCTGAATTAACAACACATTTGTTCTAAATTCAGCTTCAATAGGATTTTTCCTCTCAATCATCATGTTCAGATTGGGTTGTGTGTTCAGTAGTAAATGTACTACTATTTCGCCCTTATTAGGTTAGTAAACTAAATGCGTTTTTCGAGCAATTTACTCTTCCCAACTTATCTCCCAATCTGTTTCAACCTTTTTTGGCTCAGCCCAAAAAACATTCATTCAGTAAACTTTTATCGCACCTTTTACACCTGATGACTTCAGTCCCTGATGACTTTCAATAACCATCATATTTGACAATGACTGTCTTGAACTCGAAGACTCGATATGTTCAAGGATCAGAGATTACATTTTTGGACAATTTTCAGGAACACTATTGTTACTCCCTGTTTTTTTTTCTGCCTCTAATCTTCATAGCCTAATAAACCAATATCACACCACATTAGTGTTATTTGAACACTAATCTAACTCATTAGCCACCCAGCCCCCTGATTGCTTCATAAGTTTACTTCCCTAAAGACATTACCGCCACACCATCCTCTGAATCGTTATACTTGCTATACTGATGTGTAGTGACAGTCTAATAGAATAACACTTTATCAGAGGCTTTGCATTTCTTTAATTCCACATTAAAACTTTATTCACACATGAAAATCACCTACTATCTTAGCCGTATCTATATAGACTTTTCTGACTTCGTACCGAATATAAAATTCTAAAATTATATACCTTGAGCTGCTAATTTAGCAATCACTATAAACGAAAACGTCAAAGGTAGTAGGATTTGTTGACGACTGTCACCTTCAGCAGGCACATCTTCCAGACTACTCAAAGCAACGGGCGCACACAATTGACTACGTACACGTGCAGCTGACACACCGCCATCATTGTAATGCACTGATTTTTATGAGCTGTTTCTTATGCATACTCGCAAAGTCCATAGTAGCAGATGTAGGCAACGGATCACTATAACAAATCAGATGTGACTTTCGCTTACTATTCGCAAGCATNGCACCCTGATGCATACTCTACCCTCCCAAATTCAGCTTCAACAGGAATTTTCCTCTGAATTAACAACACATTTGTTCTAAATTCAGCTTCAATAGGATTTTTCCTCTCAATCATCATGTTCAGATTGGGTTGTGTGTTCAGCAGTAAATGTACTACTATTTCACCCTTATTAGGTTAGTAAACTAAATGCGTTTTTCGA
Organism: Artemisia annua; assembly: GCA_014162995.1. Lineage (NCBI taxonomy): Eukaryota > Viridiplantae > Streptophyta > Magnoliopsida > Asterales > Asteraceae > Artemisia > Artemisia annua. The sequence goes on along the minus strand of LBNU01036689.1, from coordinate 36,984 downwards.
GCAATTTACTCTTCCCAACTTATCTCCCAATCTGTTTTAACCTTTTTTGGCTCAGCCCAAAAAACATTCATTCAGTAAACTTTTATCGCACCTTTTACACCTGATGACTTCAGTCCCTGATGACTTTCAATAACCATCATATTTGACAATGACTGTCTTGAACTCGAAGACTCGATATGTTCAAGGATCAGAGATTACATTTTTGGACAATTTTCAGGAACACTATTGTTACTCCCTGTTTTTTTTTTCTGCCTCTGATCTTCATAGCCTAATAAACCAATATCACACCACATTAGTGTTATTTGAACACTAATCTAACTCATTAGCCACCCAGCCCCCTGATTGCTTCATAAGTTTACTTCCCTAAAAACATTACCGCCACACCATCCTCTGAATCGTTATACTTGCTATACTGATGTGTAGTGACAGTCTAATTGAATAACACTTTATCAGAGGCTTTGCATTGCTTTAATTCCACATTAAAACTTTATTCACACATGAAAATCACCTACTATCTTAGCCGTATCTATATAGACTTTTCTGACTTCGTACCGAATATAAAATTCTAAAATTATATACCTTGAGCTGCTAATTTAGCAATCACTATAAACGAAAACGTCAAAGGTAGTAGGATTTGTTGACGACTGTCACCTTCAGCAGGAACATCTTCCAGACTACTCAAAGCAACGGGCGCACACAATTGACTACGTACACGTGCAGCTGATACACCGCCATCATTGTAATGCACTGATTTTTATGAGCTGTTTCTTATGCATACTCGCAAAGTCCATAGTAGCAGATGTAGGCAACGGATCACTATAACAAATCAGATGTGACTTTCGCTTACTATTTGCAAGCATGTGCGTAGGGGTAACAAAATTGTTATTTAAAGCCTGTGTGGTAGGCGAACTATACATTGCAATACACAAAACATAGCAAGAATTAATACACATTAAAATGTACTTAAAACCAACCAACTGAAACGAATGCATACTTACGTGTAGGTGTACTGCTTTGAGTCATAGCAATAGGCGAACTGTATCGAGATAGCAAGGACGGTGAACCTATAAATAGTCTTTTATAGCTGCTTCATACTCTGAGATTTGGTGTAACAAAGACTTTGCAGACATGATGTCTAACCTTGTCCTTCTTTAACATCAACTTTACTGTGGATGCATGACCAAAAAGATGACAAAAAGACAATTGTTCTCGATCATACCTTTTATGCTTCAGATTTTAATGGACCTTGCTTATCAAGGGTGTAAAACCCTTCTAATGTATTAGTGTTATCCCAGAACATCTGTTTATTTTCCCACGACTTGTTTCGATTAGTGGTCATCACTTGTTTCAGTTGGTAAAGATTCGCCAAGGAGAAACAGATTTTGTGGCCACAATGAATGTAAGTCTAAAATGCATAAATAATTAAGTGACTACTTATATTTCTGTTTAGTACAGGAATCTCGGTAAAAAGTTTAGCTTCTCTCCCAAATGCATGAGGGAAAACTCCATTTCAAAGTGAGGTCAAGGGTCTATGAAAGTCCGTTTTAGAGTCTCCAGTCGGTTCATCTGTTGGCACTTCAGTTGATATATTAGGTTCTTGAGTTGTTCTTCCCAATTGAACCATGATAAATAATCTAACATGGCAATAATCTTAACAACTGAAGCATATGTTATCCTAAAACATACCAAACTTCACATGTTTCTAGGTTCTTATTATTTAACGGGCTTTTCACTTAGAAGGCCTTCATGCAAATCTAATATTAAGGTACACATGCTAAAACATAAATCCAAAAAGTAAGATAAATCTGTTAATAGCCTAATATTATTCATGTCAAAGTCTCTTTCCTACGATACTTCAAATAAGCATAGCATAAATGTCAAAGCAACATATGCAAGACGAAATGATTGTTTATCTCCTTATTTGTTGTCCAGGAGTGTTTAGATGGCTACTAAAGGGTTTGTTTTGCTGGTGCCAAGGGGGTCTTTTGATGGCTGGTTTAAGGGAGTGTTTGGTTATGGTCAGGGGGTGTTTGGATGGCTGATTTAATGGGGTGTTCTGCTCTTGCCATGGGTGCTTTGATGGCTGCTGTAAGGGGGCGTTTGGTTGGTGCTGTAAGGGGTCTAATGGGTGACTGTTTTGAGTTATATCATTCACCAAGTAAACTTAAACAATTGCAATGTTCTGTTCCATCAAGTAAACTTTACTTGATAAGAAAAAAGATTATATACACATATATCAGTAGTTTTGAGGATATGCATTAATGACACATAAAGCAACATACCTTATAGGTTTTAAGGTTTTAGACCTGAAAAAGAAATATTCAACCAACCTGCCATATTTGAAGTAACACTATGATTTGAAGAAACGAAGTCCATATAATATAGGAAGGGGTAGGATTTCGAATAAGAGTCTATTGCACCTTTTTATAAACACCTAAAACCAATCCCATTGAATCATGAAAAGGCGTCACCGCAAAAATCTCATTGAATTAGTTCTGCATGGAAATAAATAATCAGGAGAGTGAACGCAAGAAGATAGATATAACAAATTCTATAAAAAGATTTATCAGTGAAACATCCTAATAAAGGCTTGCAGAAACGTTTGTGGTGAATAACTTACATAATTGATAGGCGCCTCATTGTTCCTTATAATTTCATCATGAGTATCAGTTCCTTAACCAAATTTCCCAGGTACGTATACTCAAGCGGTGTTCCTGCACGATTACCAAGAAAGGTAAAAATAATGACTTTAGAAAAAAGTTCAACCATAACAGTAGTGAGTATATACAACTGCAACATAGGCTCCAGAATCATTTAAAAAATGCTTAATTTAATTACTTGGTACCGTTGACGGCTTTTGGTGATCATTTTCATGTACATTTTTGTCGCTTCATTCATAACTTAAATAGCAGTAAATGTAACTGTGTTAATATGAGGCACCCCATAACCGATATGTTGCTCCAAAGGGAAAAAAATCTGGATATTTGTAATGCAAGAATTCTATTACAATCCAGTGTATAGATTAATGCACCTTTGTTAGACAATGATGTGCGTCCGTAAATTCCTTTAAAAATGTGCGCCTTTGGGATATTCATGTACGTAAAACAACACCATAGTGAAAAAACTAACCTGTAGTGAAATCATGTGACAATCTTCCATGGGCAGAAGCTGTCAAAGCAGAATGAAGCACAAATGGAATAGCCTATATGAAGAACAACGTTCATTATACAAACAATACTATTCGATACCAAAACAATCAGATAATCATGAATAAATCATATATAAAATAATAAAATTTCCAGCACCGGGTAAATGGAATTGGATTAGTATCTCAAGTATGTGCAAGTGTACTTTCAAAGATACAGTGTTTTATTCACAAAAAAATCTTAGTGAGCAAGGTACCATAAAATAAAAATCAAGCTAAAAAGCTTAGTGACCGGCCACCAAAATATAGCTAGAACCAGCTAAGATGACAATAATTGTGAAGTTTAAAAGCTGTGTGAAGGGATTTGCTCTAGCAAAAAATCAAAATAGCTAATTAACTGTTACAAAACTTGCAAGATTACCTGGAAAAAATGATCCTTTAAAATTCAGTAGAGTAGCTTCCCATTGAAGGGCCAAATGTAGAATCCATTTTCCATCTCATGTACGAAAGTGTCTGAAGTTTCAACTACATATTTTTTTGAAGTTTACCTTCAGTACTATCTCTATTTTCTATAAGTTTAAAGCCACCTTGTTAACTACCCAATGAGCGATTATGACACCTAAAAGCCTATCACTAAATGTTTAAAAATAAGAGAGCACCAAAATCACAGCCTGCATCACCACCGCCATCTTCTGAAGGGGTTGGACTTGGAAGATCATTTGAAAAAAAAATGAACTTCGGCTAAATTTCTGTTGATAAGTAGAAACAACTTTTAAAGAATCTGTATCATAACATTGTACTACTACATGAGGGGCAGAGGCCACTCTGGTCTAAATGCTGCATCCTCTTCAAATAGTGCCTTGCCTATAGGTAAGGGATTTGTATTTTCCCGTGTTGGTGATGGAAGACTATCCATATATCATGATCCTTATGAAGGTCAAGAAGAGGAAGCGTCATCCTATTCCTGGACATAGATGTTTGTGTTTTCTAAGAATCAGATTGCCTCGTGGTTTGATTTAAAGTTCTAACAGGATACCCCCACTGCAGCGGGATTGGGTGGTGTTAACGTTGTTGTATTTGAAGTTCTAATTGGGATGTCATCTAACACATCAAACTCCTGACTTACAGAAGACACTTTCTGTTTAGTAATTTCAGCCGAGGGTGCGGCCAGTGTATCAACATCCTTATCATTCTCCGAGGTACTTGAACCAACCACATCCTTGTTACACGACACAAACATGGTTTCTACCTGACGAAACAAAACAAAAAGAAATCAATTTTCTTTTTTTCTATCCTTGCAATATCCTAAAAGTCTAATAACAGGAGTATAGCTTTTCACATTAGTTAGCATCCTGTAAAAATCACAAATACATGTCAGAACTATCCAAAAGCACAAAACACTCAAATACAGTAAGATGTTAAAAATAAAAGGACCTTGATAATATTTGCCTTTTCAGTTCCTTTTTGTTTTGATTCATGGAGCTAAATACCTGCAAATAAACATTTCACGACAATCAGAACAAAAAAATACTCTACTTTAAAACAAAAACGCAGTTTTTAAAAGCGTGACACTCATAAACCTAACTAAAGTAAAGATCTTTAACAATTATCTTACAGAACTTACAGTCCGAACAGAAAACGCCAACTGAACCAAATCATCTTTACTCAAATCTGCATTATCCGAAAGCAATGTAGACAAAGTTTCCAGCAAGTCCTCAAGTCTCGAACAAACGTCTTCAAATAATCTACAACCAAACTATTAACATTACTTACTTTCAAAAACATCATCTCATCGTCTACGTTATCATTGTTGATACAAAAGTTGGGTGTTCCTTGTTTGGGTTCCTTCCTTCGTATCAATTGCTTGAGACCTGCGCGCTAAGAAAGAAACAAACACCGTTAGGCTTATCGAGGGATTGTTTCCCCCGATTATCCTCCGGCGTGAGAGTAAGTAATCGTAGTTTTAGGGTTTGTGAGAAGAGTTAGGATTGCTTTGTGAATCGTACCTCTGCGAGGGTTAGGGTTCCCTCTATTTATAGGCAAGTAACCGATAAGGTTACTTGTTCCTTACTCTACGGCGTATCCGCCGATATCGGATATTGCTAGTGAATATCTTCCTTGTTTAGAAGATATCCCTTTATCCGTTCCATAAATATGTTTTGGGCTTGGGCCTTATGGGCCAAAGCCATCCAGTTGGTAGTCCAACTGTCATAATTCTGGGCCACGCGTAGCGGGCTTAAATATTAGTATTGTTTACTAATCGGGTCCGTGACCCGGTGTAGACTATACGTCATCATAAGACATGTTCAATATACACCAGAAGTTACTCTTAACATACTTAGTCTAGATTTACTTGAAAAACAAGGTTTTTCTGTAAAGATTAAGGATACAAGGTGTAGTATTTATCACATGTATGATGAAGAAACAAGCATGCTATCACCAATTAGAGATAGGATAGTTGGACCAAAGGAGATTGTGGATGAACACAATGAATATATGCAATATTACTTTGAGTCAATTGATCCAGGGGATGAGTGTTCAATAGTAAAGGGATTAGAAGATCTTGATTGGAATAAGGATATCACACAGGACTACATAGATGATGAGTATCTCAGTCTCAATTGTACCTTGTATGCATTAAAGGTCAATTCTTTTTCTAGATTCCTTTCCTTTATGAATCTGCTAAAGAAGGATAATTTACTGTACAATCACTGGGAGGTATTCAATAAGAGATTTATAGATATGCTAAAATGCTTTTACCTTGTGCATCTGAATTATGATGTACTTGACCCAATACCACCTGTTGTCAAGGATGTGTAAGTGAATCTGTTGTGTTTAATAAAAGCTGTTGAATGTATGGGAGGCTATTTCTCAGTCACCATGGGTGACAAATGGGGAACTCTAGCACAATTACAAGGTTTGGATATCAAAGATGGAGAAGTGGTTAGAAATTGTTACAAGAAGTATATTGATCTAGTTGTTATTTACCATGAAACTGTTCATGTTCCTTGGGTTGAAAAATCGTTTAAAGTGGGAGAAGCAAGCAATGTAGGCTTGGCAATGGACCTGCAAGGTCAGAAGGAAATGGGAGTGAAGGATGGTGCATTAGTTGCAAGGCAAGACCACTTTGGGATCAGGCTTGAAGATGGAGATGAAGGACAGCAAGAAAGTAGCCATGGCAGTAATGACTTTGATGTTATTGCCTGAATGAAGACAGCAAAACAGGATTCAAGAAATTTGGTTCTAAAACATTAGGGGGGAAATTGTTGGCCCTTATAATGTTGTTAGATCAAATTAGTTTAAATGTATTTATGTTTAAGACTTTAGTTATTTATGTAATTATGTAATTCGTATGTTTAAGTAGTGTTTGGGTCATTATGTAAAGTATACTTATGGGTCAGAACATGTAAACCCAAATAGTCCCATAAGGTTTGACAGTTAGTTATTAGTTAGACGGTTTTTCTCAAACATCACAACGTTTGAGTAAAACATTGCAACGATTAGGTCTCTATATAATTGTGAGTTTTCAACCTGTGAAAACCACAACAACAATTATCGTTTTATCTATAAAGTTTCTGTTAGTATTTTTCTTGTTTTACCCATTTACTGTTACATTGCCAATCTGCCAAAACCAAAACCAAATCATGAAACACTTACTAAAAAAGAGATTCGTTGGTTCAAACCCTGTGAACAATTTTCATACATAGGAGATGAGAATTTCCAGAAGAATAATATTCGTGTAAACCCGAATCTTGATTCCCTTGGAGCACTTGGGGATGCAGGTTGGTATAGCATACGAGCCATATTATGGGCTCACGATTATGAACTTCCAAACACTATGACTTCGCTCCAAGATACTGAGTTCAACGAGTCTGGGGTGATCTTGTCATGTGGTGCTTCTTTGAATTGGACAAATGATAAGAAAATAGTCACTTTCTATTGTTCATTCCTTTCAAATTTATCCATGGACATTATTGCCACTGGAACCAAGGGAACTTTACGTGTTCATGACTTTGTCGTCCCGTTTAATGCTAGAGTGGGGCCTTATTTTGCAGTATCAGATTCTAAGTGGATAGGACTTGGGTGTGAGCCTGAACCGAGTGAGTTTAGGATCCCAACCGTTCTTCCTCAAGAAGTGCTAATGGTGGAGGAATTTGCTCGTTTGGTTGGAGGAATTTGTTTTGGTAAGGCTAAACCAGAGAAAAAGTGGTCGATGATTAGTAGAAAGACACAAGCGATAATTGATGCAGTTGTAGCCTCCATTAAGAAAGGTTATGAGCCTGTTGAAGTCGTGTACTAGAAGTTGTCTACTTTATGTTAATTGTTCTTTTGATGTTTGTTTCAAATAAAACTTACAAATATATCAATGTTCGATACAACTCTTCCTTTGAAATAAAATGTTTAGTTATTGAGAAATTTTGGATGTGAACATATAAACATGGTATTGCATACTCAATAGTGGTTGTCATATAAACACGAGACCGGATTGCGCTTATTGTGGGAAGTTACGGTATATTGTCATACATTATTCAACTTGATGCTAAATATATATTCAAGTATTGTGGAGATTCAGACTTTTAGAATGCATAGAAGAAACTCTTTTAAATTGTGAAGATGACATAGCAATTTTTTCCTTTGGGAAGAGCCAAGAGAGAATGTGCGAGCTGGTTAGCCATGTCAACCTCCTACAAAAAGAGCGCTAGTTGTACTCGGCTCAAACTCGTATACTCACGAACCATCACTACCAAAAACTAGTTAAATTATCCACATTTTAAAAGCCAAATGTCAACAGTTAAAAATGTGTAAAATTATAGATTCCATACTTACTCATGTGTGATAATAATGGTGTGACAAATTCTCCTATCCAAATTTCTATGATTAAAAGTGTGGAAACATTATTTAAATGTCCACACCTAGAAGTGTGGCAAAATCAAAAGATGGCAACAATTAAAGTGCGGCCTTTAATAAGTTGTTTTACTTCACTTATAAATGTAGCTTTGTTGTAAATGTTCACACTCACATATGATTGTTTTTTAAATATTTGTGACACCTATAAATGTTGCAAAATCTTCATCCATATAGAAAAAAGTCCACAGTTGATCATACCATCAAGAAATAAGTGCGGAGAATTCAACTATTTGTTGTAGTGCATGCTTGCAAAAATTAGATAAAATTTGAAACGCTTAGAACAAACTTTGTTAATATCATGATTGGAAATGTTGACATTATGATTGATAGCGTATATGAGTTTTAGCTCAATTGCTAAAGCCTATACTATCATGGTAAAACAGGCCCAAAAGACTAAAAGCCCAACACAGTTTGCATAAGTGTTTTACAAGCTCTTTACTGATGCCTATCCTACTTAAAACTTCGGTTTAATGGTTTCGTATATCACTTGTGACGTTGCAAAGATGCAGTTTTAGTTTATCTTCTACTATAAGTCTTAAAAAGCGTTTTAAGACATATTAAGTTTTGCTAAAAACTAACATCTATGTAGCTTTCTCAAGTGCAAATGATGACTGAATTTTAATCATTTTACCAATCTAAGTTAGCTCAAAATCAAAGTTTCGGAAAATTGTTAATACTAACGTATACAAGCTCTTCGCAACAACGTGCGGGTGAGAATCCTTGTTACCAAACATAAAGTGGATAATTACAATATTTATAAGATATGATATATATCCCATTTATACATAACTTATCAAATAGGTAATTGAACCAAGCTCGGCCAGAACACCCTCTTTGGGTTTTGGCCGAAACTTCCAAGCTTAAATGGGTTCTCATTTTGGTTCATGATTTAAGCTCATTACATTTTAATTAGTCGCTGCAGGATGTTCTTAGGGGTCGCTTGGTTTTATGTTTCTCTTATTTTGCTCGCATTTTCTATTTTGTTTATTTTCCTCGGGGCTTGTTTGGGACTGCATCAAAAACACCCCGGAGTGAAAACCGGTGGCTCAGCCTCTGTGGGTGCAGATTTTTCTCTTGTCGTCCTTGCATTTAAAGCCTCGAGAAGTGTCTAGAATGTGTTGTTTGGTTTATTTCTAGATTGTATTATACTCTTTAGCTTATAACGCCTTGCTAGTTGCCTTTTAATATATCTTTATATTATGCCGTTCAAAAAAAATTAAACCCAATACTATTTATATTTAATTAGTCCAACCATAGTTGTCAAAATCGCGATCCTGATCGTAGGATCGTACGATCCTACGTTCCTACACGCAAAAAACGATCAGGATCTTAACAAGATCGTAATTCAAGTAGGATCATATCAGGATCGGATCGTAAGATCGTAGGATTGCCTATTATTATTTTTTTGTGGTTTTTTAATTTTTTTTTTAATTTTTGCTATATTAACTTATTATGCATAAGTCCATGTCTTAAAGCCTAATTACTAAGAATTCTTTATGAAAGCTATTATTTAGATGTTGTTAATTTATTTTGAGTGTCAAATCATTATGCTTTTATGGACTATTTAGAAATAATTTAGATATGTCTTTTTGGGTTTATTATGAAAAATGATTGTGCTTTGTAACATGTCAGAAGCTTGTTTTTGAAGTAAACAAACTAGATACTTGACCCAATTTTATTCGTAATTTATTTTATGTTTCATATAAAAGCATGAATTATATGTTAAATATTTTCAGTAATATTTTCAGAATATCCTAATTTAATTTATTTGATTATCAAGGAAAAAAATATTGTGTTACCTTCTATTATAAATTATGTCATTTCATTTTCAGATACAATACATTTATCTTTTTGCATTAATCTATATACTGTCATAAAAAAGTCATAGAAACATGTACCAAAAAATTAACACTATATTTTTGAATTAATATAAATGTTATCACGAAAAACCTATAATAAAAAACGTTGAACAAGAAGTAGGTGCATGTATGTAGTAACTTTGTGCAAGTGAGCATGCAGTATATCTAATATTATACTACTACTGGTACTTGAACATACAACTTTTCTTTTATCATCCATTAAGATTCGTTTATCATATGAAATATAAAATAGAAATATAAAACTACAACCCCTATACAAAAATATATACACTTTCATAGGATCTTACGATCCCGATCCGATCCTACGATCACGATCTTGCAAAGCCGAAAACGATCCTAGTTAAATCTTCTTTAGTCATTATGATTTGACAACCTTGAGTCCAACTAATTAAAACCAATATCCTTTTCAACTAATTAGTTCATTTAACTATTTATACTAAATACATAAAACTGAAATCTCGCATTATTGTGTGTGACCACATGAAATCATATATTAATGACAGTATTAATTATGATATGTGACTCCTCCCAAACTAACCAGTTAACCAGGTGTGGTCAACAAGTCAAATCTGAGAGAGGAAAGATCAATTTATGATTCGTTGAAAGTACAGTGTATTCACGGGTCGTTAAGTCCCAACGAGATTGAAATTGTGTTTTGGAAACGTTCTGAGAATGAGTGATTTGGGAATAGTAACCAGATAATGATTTGGATTGATTACACTAATGGAAATGAGATAAATAACAGATATTAACAATTACTGGGAATCAGATAAACTAAAAACGTATTAAAATGCAAATGCGTACTGAAAAGGTGGGAATCACACAAAAACAAACTAGAGGGGGTGAAAATGACTTTTTTACAAACTTAATATAAAAAGAAAATTTTATAAAAAAGAATTTTTTTTGATTATTTTATTATTTAATATTAATTAAAACTATGTAATACTTATAAATATATTTAAATTAAACTAAATATAATATAATATTAATTTAAACAAAGAAAATGAAAATTTATTTTTAAAAACTCTGAAATAACTTAAAGATATTATAAAAACTAAAAATATGTATTTTTTGTCTTTTTCTGAATTTAATATTAATTAATTACTAATTATATCAATTAAACTAATTTAAATTACTAATAATACTAAAAACGACTTAGAAAATTAAGAAATATTTTATAAAACTAATTAACTAATACAGGAACCTTAAAAAATTATAAAAGTTTATAAAAACTATTATTACACTATTTTATTAATTATTTACTTAATTACTAATTAAAAACTATTTAAACTAATTTAATTAAGATAAATAGCAAATGAACAGTAATAATTATGAAAATATTCCTAAAAATAATTTATATTATATGAAAGATAAATATAAAAACTAGGTAGTGCTTGATAAAAACTAATTATGCTATTTAATACTTAAATATTAATTAATAATTAATAAAACTAATATTAAATCTAATAAGTACTAAATGACAATATAAAAATCTAAAAAAATTACCAAAAATAATTTAACATAAAAGAAAATTAAGAAAAATATAAAAATGCAAATTACTTAATAAAAAGCTAAAAAGGAAAATTAAAAAGGTAATTAATATTAAATAGAAACTATCACTTAATTTCAAATTGGATTTTTTCTGACTTTTTTTTTGGAAAACTATTTTATACTTAAAAACAAAGAACTTTTGTGAACACAACTTTTCCCCAACTTAAAAATAAGCAAAATGGACACAAAAAGCTAAAATAGTTGACTTTTGAAGGAAATGAGCTTCTGTAGGGCCCACAGAGGTGGATTTTGGTTCAAATAACTTACTTGGACTGGGATAAGCTAGAGACAACAAAATCATATCACTGAATAAGCCAAAAAGCTAAAATAAGCACTTGAGACCTTGATTTCACACAGAAAATGGGACAAACTACAAGAGTGATTCTAGGTGGGTCCCAGGGGTCTTGAGCTCAAAAGCTTGGTACAACTAGAAAGGTGGCCAGCTCGTGATCCAAAGAACCAAGGGGGAGGCTGTGGGGCCCACTATGGTGTCCTGTGGGACCCACAGAAGTTGGGGTATTGGGGTGGTTTGCTGTGCAGCAGGGGAGCTGAGAGAAAAATTACCAAACTAAAGCTAGAAAATAAGCAGTTTAGATTAAGAGATAAAAGGGGTTTCGGACGTTGACATCTTTGTTGAGTTGATTAAGGGATGAGTTGATGTTGTTAGTAGTGGTTTTGGACATGTACAAACTAGGTTATATCAGAATGTTAACATATGTTTCCAAAAATGATATAACCTAGTTTGTACATGTCCAAAACCACTACTAACAACATCAACTCATCCCTTAATCTACCATACACCTTCTTAGGGTGTCATGGGTTCCCTACCATCACCACTTCAACCATTTCATCAAAGTTTCATAAGGTATCCATTTTACACATAAAATGATAGAAAATTAGGTTTTTGTGGTATAGATTTCACATGCAAGTTCAAAAATGAGATTTGTACGTAAACCTAGCAAGGAATTCATGGTAGAATTTATAAAAAAAAAATTAGTGGTTTACTTACTTGAAAACCTTATAACTTTTTGTATAGAAAAACCTAACAATCCATAGGTTTATATTGCAAAACCTTGTAATGGATGTAATCTATGACTTGTAAAATACTTGATACTTGAAAATCTTGATTTTCTTTGGGTCTTGGATAGGGAACGAGCAAGAGGAGAGCACAAGAACAAGAGAAATTTTTTTTGATCTATTATTTCTTACATGCAACTATGAGTAAGAAATGTGAGATAGTGGGAATATTGTTGGGTAAATTTTGAAGTCCCAAGTGTCCCTAGGGACCCCATGGCCGGCCATCTCAAGAGGTGGTGGTCTTGTCATAAGTTTTTGTCCCAAATTTATTTTACGGGGTACCGTTTAGTGCATTGTTTGGTATTTTTAGCGTTACCGGGTACCGGGTTAATTAAAAATAAAATATAACGCGACTAACCGGGATATAACAAAGTTGTAAAAATTATAAAAATATAATTTTCATAAACATTAGGTATTTTGATAGGTATCTCTTTGTTAATACAATTTATTGTGTATATAAGTTCAAGTAAAGGTTTATTATTTGGTTAACCACCAAAAATAAATAATATATAGTTTTATAACCTTAGTGGAAAAATAACTAATTTAAAAATATATTAGTACCATAGTGGAATTTGTTTGGTACATTAGGTTAAAAACTAATAACTTGTCTTATTATTTATATACAAATAAATAAATAAGTGTAACTTGAAAATATATATCTACGAGTGGAATAGAATGCAAATGATGTCGTGATGCAATGTAGACTAACCCTAGTCTATGAAATGTACGATGAATGACAATGTGACTTAACCTACCCGGTCTCGTCAAATGAATACCCGTAAACCCTGTTTACGTGAAATGTTGAATTGAAATTCAATGAATAGGAAATGTGGGGACTAAGGAATTGACCTGGAAATTTAGAATTATGACAATAGGCTCCAGAATCATTTAAAAAATGCTTAATTTAATTACTTGGTACCGTTGACGGCTTTTGGTGATCATTTTCATGTACATTTTTGTCGCTTCATTCATAACTTAAATAGCAGTAAATGTAACTGTGTTAATATGAGGCACCCCATAACCGATATGTTGCTCCAAAGGGAAAAAAATCTGGATATTTGTAATGCAAGAATTCTATTACAATCCGGTGTATAGATTAATGCACCTTTGTTAGACAATGATGTGCGTCCGTAAATTCCTTTAAAAATGTGCGCCTTTGGGATATTCATGTACGTAAAACAACACCATAGTGAAAAAACTAACCTGTAGTGAAATCATGTGACAATCTTCCATGGGCAGAAGCTGTCAAAGCAGAATGAAGCACAAATGGAATAGCCTATATGAAGAACAACGTTCATTATACAAACAATACTATTCGATACCAAAACAATCAGATAATCATGAATAAATCATATATAAAATAATAAAATTTCCAGCACCGGGTAAATGGAATTGGATTAGTATCTCAAGTATGTGCAAGTGTACTTTCAAAGATACAGTGTTTTATTCACAAAAAAATCTTAGTGAGCAAGGTACCATAAAATAAAAATCAAGCTAAAAAGCTTAGTGACCGGCTACCAAAATATAGCTAGAACCAGCTAAGATGACAATAATTGTGAAGTTTAAAAGCTGTGTGAAGGGATTTGCTCTAGCAAAAAATCAAAATAGCTAATTAACTGTTACAAAACTTGCAAGATTACCTGGAAAAAATGATCCTTTAAAATTCAGTAGAGTAGCTTCCCATTGAAGGGCCAAATGTAGAATCCATTTTCCATCTCATGTACGAAAGTGTCTGAAGTTTCAACTACATATTTTTTTGAAGTTTACCTTCAGTACTATCTCTATTTTCTATAAGTTTAAAGCCACCTTGTTAACTACCCAATGAGCGATTATGACACCTAAAAGCCTATCACTAAATGTTTAAAAATAAGAGAGCACCAAAATCACAGCCTGCATCACCACCGCCATCTTCTGAAGGGGTTGGACTTGGAAGATCATTTGAAAAAAAAATGAACTTCGGCTAAATTTCTGTTGATAAGTAGAAACAACTTTTAAAGAATCTGTATCATAACATTGTACTACTACATGAGGGGCAGAGGCCACTCTGGTCTAAATGCTGCATCCTCTTCAAATAGTGCCTTGCCTATAGGTAAGGGATTTGTATTTTCCCGTGTTGGTGATGGAAGACTATCCATATATCATGATCCTTATGAAGGTCAAGAAGAGGAAGCGTCATCCTATTCCTGGACATAGATGTTTGTGTTTTCTAAGAATCAGATTGCCTCGTGGTTTGATTTAAAGTTCTAACAGGATACCCCCACTGCAGCGGGATTGGGTGGTGTTAACGTTGTTGTATTTGTAGTTCTAATTGGGATGTCATCTAACACATCAAACTCCTGACTTACAGAAGACACTTTCTGTTTAGTAATTTCAGCCGAGGGTGCGGCCAGCGTATCAACATCCTTATCATTCTCCGAGGTACTTGAACCAACCACATCCTTGTTACACGACACAAACATGGTTTCTACCTAACGAAACAAAACAAAAAGAAATCAATTTTCTTTTTTTCTATCCTTGCAATATCCTAAAAGTCTAATAACAGGAGTATAGCTTTTCACATTAGTTAGCATCCTGTAAAAATCACAAATACATGTCAGAACTATCCAAAAGCACAGAACACTCAAATACATTAAGATGTTAAAAATAAAAGGACCTTGATAATATTTGCCTTTTCAGTTCCTTTTTGTTTTGATTCATGGAGCTAAATACCTGCAAATAAACATTTCACGACAATCAGAACAAAAAAAATACTCTACTTTAAAACAAAAACGCAGTTTTTAAAAGCATGACACTCATAAACCTAACTAAAGTAAAGATCTTTAACAATTATCTTACAGAACTTACAGTCCGAACAGAAAACGCCAACTGAACCAAATCATCTTTACTCAAATCCGCATTATTCGAAAGCAATGTAGACAAAGTTTCCAGCAAGTCCTCAAGTCTCGAACAAACATCTTCAAATAATCTACAACCAAACTATTAACATTACTTACTTTCAAAAACATCATCTCATCGTCTACGTTATCATCAATCTGATGATTTCGCATGTTCAAATCATTATCACAAGTTATAACTTTTCACAAGAAGTGCTTTTATAACAGAAGCAAAAAGCTATAAGAGGGGCCTTATAACAAAGTATTGAGAGTTAGAAATCAAACCATATAACATCCTTATGCCGAGTAGTTCAGATTATATACATAAATCACAAAATCAAAGCACCAAATTAAACAAACAAAATGCTTCAGGAAGCTTTGCAAAATTATCGTTAATTTGGATCTCTTGAAGTCCTCTACCATCAGCTGCCAAACTTTTATGGAGTAGAATTGTGTACCCTTTAGGATTCTTCCAGTTAGAGATGCACAGAGGGATTTTCCAATCCTGTTGGTCCTTCACAGTCACAGGTCAAGGTGGAGAGTGCATAACTGGAATGGGAGGTAAACCGTTAGCTTTCGAGACACGTTTGTGTCTAAACTTTGGTGGCTTCAATGGGTCGACAGCCATCAACCATAAAGGGATTACAAAAGAAACAACAGCTGCTCAGATTCAATAACAAAAAGATGAACAAAGTTAATAGAGATAGGGCTTTGCTATATGTATTTACAAACTAAATCACAAAACAACGTTAGCATCATTTAAATATGACTATATAACGATTTATCACTGGAATATAGAGTATAGACGATCTTTAAAATTCTGTAGATAATAGATGGATGTTTATGTGTGTTTTAGGGTTATGATATTAGGGTTCTAGAGATATAATGAAAGAATTGGGTATTTACAGAATAAATATTGAGTTTCCTAAGTTGCAGAGATTCTCAATTCTAGTATTTATTTTTTGTTGATCATTATATTTATAGGTTTGCAGGATATAACACAAAAAATAAGTTGGTCTAGTGGTAAAAACATAGTCATTAATGTATTATCAAATCCTAGGTTCGAATCATGCAATTAAATTTTTTAACAAATTAAATCTGGATTCAATTAATACGAATTTTAATTTTAATTTAAAAAAAATTATGAATAAAGCTTGCTTACATGGTGACAATGTGATGACATGGCTGATAATGAATTACTGGGCAATGACTGGACAATGACGTGGCATTATCTACGTGTAACGCCTCCTGTTATATATATATATATATATATATATATATATATATATATATATATATATATATATATATATATATATATATATATATATATATATATATATATATATATATATATAAGCTATATATAATTGGAACTTCTATAAATTCAATTAATTCAACTAAGGTTATACATAATTGGAACTTGTCCCAATGAAACTAACTTTTTACTTATTCATTGTAACAGGTATGTTGGACTTGGAAACTTAAAGGCCATATGTAGTATACATTGTAACTAATATATTGGACTTAGAAACTTCATAAAATTATAATTGGAACTTGTTTTCTAATTTATATTTCATCTCTAACTAGTATACATTGTAACTAGAATATTTGACTTGAAAACTTAAAGGCCATACCTAAAAAAATTTAAATTGGTAAATTATTAATTTATCGATATAAGAATATCTCTCTAAATTAATAAAATATCTCAGTCCCAAAATCATTAATTTATAGAGGTTTTGCTGTACCTTTTTATTTCATTTCATCGTATATTTATACATAGATTTATCTACTATATATGTATACAAGCTTTTCCATACTAGTCTGCTTAATTATGCTTTCAAGTCATAAAATGTAAGTTTTCTTATTTCATGATATAGAATATTTGACTCAAGTAAATATAAGTTGTACAGAAGGCGAAAGGCGTGATCGAAATGTGAAAGTTCACATGATTCCACATAGGCGGAAATGAAGACAAAAAGGTGAAACTTTTTTTGCCACGAGTCATATCCTTATGCAATCGTGAAAACATCCAGTAACAATGTTTTTTGTCTTTGTCTACAGAGAGTGCATATATATACAAATGGTTTCGAGAGTATACCTTCAAAACAAACAGTTATACTAAAACAATTCACTAAGAAAAGAAAAACAAATGCAAACTCAGAAGATGTCTCCAAGATCAAAGTCTCGAAAAGGTTTAAACCTCGTCCTATCAACTTGCAAGTTCTTGCTTTTATTTATTTATGTACCAAATAATGTTGCACTAGTGTGAATTAATAAATTAATATATTCTTCTGGGCTTCTATTTATTATTTTTTTTTTTTGCACATTTATATAATTTTCTAAGTTGGATTTTATGTCATTTGATGATAGATCCAGTGACAAGTCATGTAGTAATGGTATCTCCTGACAGACTGCTAGATGTGAAAAAGTATGTTTGTGAAACATGCTTCAAAGGTTTTGTTAGAGAGCAGAATTTACAACTTCATGGACGAGCCCACAATCTTCCTTTCACCCTCAAGAGAAATTCGTCAAATATGACAAAAAAGGTGTATCTATGCCCCGAGTCCACTTGCATCTACCACAATCCTTCACATGCTATAGGAGACTTGGGTGGTCTAAAGAAACATTATTTAAGGAAACATGCCACTGAAAAGAATCACAAGTGTGATACCTGCTCCAAGGCATACGCCGTTGAAGTAGACTTGAAAGCGCATTTGAAGATCTGTGGTAAAAAGAAACACACGTGTTCTTGCGGCATGAAGTTCAAAAAGTACAATTTTTTTTATTAAGTTTAGTTACCTTTTTATAGTATAGAATTTATGGTCTAAATCAAATTTAAGGGAGGCTTACAATATTTGATTATTTCTATACTAGGAGCTTAGGTAACTATTTACTTATTTACTAGATTTCGATATTCTTTTGCAGGAAGTATGACTTAATTACTCACATGGATCGTTATTGTAGTACAAGAAGGCTAAATGGTGCAACCAACCATTCATCAAGAAACAACATGGGAAACAATTTAGCCAATGTCATGAGAAACAACAACACCGGGAGTTTCATGATAGGCTC
>LBNU01036688.1:0-17795 GCA_014162995.1 Artemisia annua | reverse complement strand
ATTTTTTTGGTATTTTTGATTTTTGAACCTAGACTGATTTTAAGAGTTACTAAAAGCTTTTGAGAGCTTTCTAGGAGCTTATATTGCCTATCTCAGTCCATAATAACAAACATAAACAACATTAAGCTAGGATGAGATTTTTGAGTGAAATTGTCACAAACTGGATATAAAGGAAAACACTTGAATTGATTGCTTAAAAAGTTGTATAATACACTAATTCAACTTAAGAGAGTACTGGAAAGCTTTAAAATTACAAGAGAAATTATAAAATTTACTAAACGACCAATAAAAACTAAGTTATTCTAGATATATGCTGCTCCTCCATCTCTTTCTTTTTATATGCCACAATTAGGGTTCCTGAAGACTTCCTTGACCTTTCCCACACAATTCTGAGCCGTTGGATAACTAACTTTGATCTTGGCCGTTGAATTGCAAATTGGCGCCAAAATTGTCAACTCTACTTTTCTGATAACTTGGAGAAGTTTGTGATCAATTAATGCACTTTGGAGTATATGGAAGTTGGGGGAACATGGTGATGTGTTGGTGATGTGGAGGTATGGAGGAGGAGGGGGGAAGAAGTACAGTGCACGTGGGAGGAGGGAAAAGGGGGAAGGAGTTATTAAACGGGGGAGTTTATATTTTTCTAAATGTGGGCTGGGGAGGAAAAATGGGCCAGGGAAATGGAATTGGGCTTGTGGGGTTGAAAAGGGCTTGGGTTGGATAGTGGTTAGGATTAGATTTGGGTTTATAAAAAGATAACGGGTCCGTTTGGTTTAGATTTAACACAAGGACCAAATTTGTAAATTGACCAAACTTCAAGGACTGATTTTACATTTTTCCAAAAATAACCATAAGGACCAAACTTGCCAACTTCCAATAACACAAGGACCAAAATTCCATTTTTCATTTTCAAATACCCAAGGACCATTTTTGTAAATTTCCCAAAGTTCAGGGACCAAAACTGTAATTTGCCCAAAGATTCATTCAAGGACTATTTCTGACAACTTAAAACAATCCANTTTTGTACCCCAAGCAAGTCCAAGAGACCTCAAGTTGGCAATCTAGTATTTTCTAGTGTAGTTTGCTAGAAAAGTATAAATATATGCTCATGTACCAAAGATTATGTTTTTAACATAATCTACTTTAATAATTCTATTAATGAATGCCTCTTATGTTTTATTTTAATGAATTTATATTTAGTTCTCTTGTACTATATGTATTACATGCATCATATATATATTGCTTGTGCTCTAAATATATTTGCAAGCATTTTGTATCTCGATTTTTTTTATTATGACCTCAAAACGAGGGGGAGTATAAGTCGAGGGGGAGCTCCAAACTCGTCGGGACAACCTTTTTGATGCTAACAAAAAGGGGGAGAAGTGATATAAACTCACTAAATACTTGTATATATATTAATTTTTGCTTTAATGAGTTTAGATTTTGTAATCATCAAAAAGGGGGAGATTGTTGATATAAATAATGCATAAAAACATTATTTATATTTTTCGATATCTCTATGTTTTGACGATCACAAAATATATAAATATTAAACGATAGATTATTACGTAAACAAGTATTTAGTTACAAATATCACTTCATCCAACTAAATCACTTAAGGTATGAATAAATAAATGTCTAATACATTTTATGATCAAAGGGATTTTTATTTAAACATTACAAAGTTTATTAAGTCATATAAACATATTATATATTTTTGAAAAACACTTTTGGTAATTAAAGAAAATGTTTAATTCATAACAAATATATGAATTCAAATTTTTAACAAAAATCAGTTAGTTTTTCACCAAATAAACTTTCCCCAGAAAAAGACAAAGAAACTGGCCGTTACAGGAGGGCGGCCCCCTTAATTTTAAGGGGGCCGGCCACCATTTAAGGGGGCCGGCACGCTCCTGTTGTCAGGTTTCTTTGCCTATAAATACAGGTCCATTTCTACAATTTTTCCTCACCTTTTGCACGAATATTTTCAGTCCAAATCCTTTCTAAACATCCTTCTAAATCCTTTGATCATAAGATTATAAGTCTTTGTTTCAAGTGATTCAATTCAGCATCATTCAAAGTGCAAGAGAAGAATACTCCTTCAACATCAAGTTAAAGAAGTATTGTAGATATTGTTTAGTAGTTGTATATATATTGCTTGTAAAGGTGTAGTGTAGTTATAATTAGGAAATTTAGTTGTGATAGTTGTGAAGAGAAGTAGTGAAGATTAAGTAGTGTTGTGAAGTAGGAGTAGTGAAGTTGTGAAGTAGTTGTGGTGTGCATAAGTTGTGAAGAAGTTGTGATAAGTCGTGTAGTGTTGTGAGATTGGTTCTAGCTAGTATTAGGACTCGACATTTTGCTTGGTGTCGTTAAAAGGTGTAAGCAAAGGTGTGTAAGGTTTCTCCGCCATAAAGGAGCTCGTTGACATAGTGAAGAAAAATCTCGAGTTACGTGCTCGGGGAGTGGAGTAGGACGAAGAGGAGATTTATAGCCGAAGCACTATAAATCCTTT
The DNA here is from genome assembly GCA_014162995.1 of Artemisia annua. NCBI lineage: Eukaryota > Viridiplantae > Streptophyta > Magnoliopsida > Asterales > Asteraceae > Artemisia > Artemisia annua. The sequence continues at coordinate 15,283 of LBNU01036688.1, read as the reverse complement.
GTCTCATGGTGCTATCGTTCTATCTCTATCCTTTGTTACTTACTTACTTACTTATTTGTTATTATATACTCTTGTAGATATAGTTGTTTATAATTGTGTAGGAAAGTTGATATCACATAAAGCTAGAATCGAAGTTTTCGAAACCAAAGTTTTTATAAATTAAAAAGGCGTAAAACTATTCAACCCCCCTTCTAGTTTTCCACAAAATGATTAAATAAAATGTGATTTGGACATGTTTAGAGTTTAGAATTCAACCTATAAGTATGAGTTTTAACCTGCAAGTAACACAATCACATGTGACTTACACCTGCAAGTATCACAATCACATATGATTTGTACTGGAGAGATCACAATCACATGTGATTCTACATGCATAAATGTAGATATTTAAAATTTTATTAGTTATGTGTTTAATAATTGTTGTGGAAAACTAGAAGGGGGGTTGAATATTTTACCTCTTTTTAGCGTTGATTATCTTTTAAAATCTTATTGAAACTTTCGTGTAAACAAAGATTTAGATTTGAAGATATATCAAACACAATATAAATATATGCAAAGATAAAGAAAGAACAATCAAACCACAACACGATAGTTTATCGTGGTTCGGCTACAAGGACCTCTTTTGTCCTTGCCCTACGTCCACGCCCCGAGTATTCAACTCGAGAGTTTCAAGCACTATCAACAAGCTCCTTTATCCGGCGGAGAAAACCTTACATGTCACTTATACACGTTTACCGACACTAAGCTAAATGTCGAGTTCTTTACCAAGGGTACAACCACTCCCGATAGTTCTTTCACAAGGGTACAACAACTCCCTTTAGCACTTTGTATTTTAAGGCACAATACTAACCGATCACAAACTAATAAGCACACAATGAATATGAAAGTATAGACTGTTGGAGAAATCTACCACAATGCCTTCAAGTTATAGACTTGCAAATATCTTGTTGGAAGTTGAAACTAGAATGAGTTAGTGAACTTCTTTTGCTACAATAAGAAATTCACAACAATTGAAATGGTTAAGGTTAGATGAAATGATATTAAATGCATGGTGATGAGAAAGATGATAAAGAATAAAAGCTAGCAAATGGTTTGGTATTTATAGGCAAAGGTCACTTTGGCCTGGCGGAAACCGCGGAACCCTCACAAGGGTTCCGCCCGTGTATCTCCAAGGTTCCGCCAGATCTGACAGAGTGAACCTTTGTCATAAGTACCAAGCTATCCTAAGTCACATCAACTTATTACATGTCATAGGCATGGCTTGTAGAATAAGGCTTATGGAAGGTCAAACACACAACTTACCATAAATATGAAGTGACTATTGAATGCCATAAAATCATGATGTGATGTAACTTATTTATGGCATGTAAAAACAAAATGAACTTAATGTGTAATGTCACATCAAGTTTAATGCTAGCCAAACACAACTTTGTGTAAGAAGAACTTATGGTTAGTCAAACACACAATGTTTCCTTAATTGCAAAATGACAACTTACCATAAATAGGATGTGACATTTCTAGTTAAAGAAATATGTAAATGTTGTGTTCTATATGAAAATGTGAAATGTAAAATGTAGCAAAAGTATGATTATGCAAGATTTAAACTAGAATTATGTTTTACCAAAAACTAAAGTTTAGACTTTGTCGTTAACAAAACTTAGCAAAGATCGTAAAATATAAATAACGTTTTTAGGCTATATTTGTATTAACAATCCCCCCCCCTTTTTGTTGATGACAAAACATAAACTTTGTTTTTAAGTAAATCACTAATTTAGTGTTAAATCTTTAAAAACGCTTATATTTAAACTTGTTTTACTTAATTGACGAAAAATCATTTTCATTATAAGTATCTAAGTTTAGATATAACTATCTCCCCCTTTTTGTCAAAACAAAAAGAAGAGTAGCGTAGCGGAACACATGCTCCCCCTTGGTCGATACTCCCCCTAAATGGAGTGCCAAGAAGGAATCATGGATTTTGAACCTACAAAAAAAAAATTGTTAGTTGGTGATAAACGCACATTGACAAACAAGTATTCATCACACAATATGAGAAATAAAAGGCAACCCAAGCACAACTCATATATGTTCAACCAACAATGTAAGTAAGAAAGAATTCATTTCAAGTAAAATTTTGACTTTCAACAAGTCAAATGACAAGAAATGGAATATCACCCTCCTACTTCTAGAAGAAAATTAAAAATAAAAATAAACCAAGAAAGAAAATAACATCCTACTTCTATAAGTAGGTGACTTTCAACACTTCCTAAGTTGGGGCAAAAGGCCTCCAAAATGAGCTCTAGGAATTGTTTGGATGGGAGAGAGCATCCAAACGCTCTAGGATGTGTTGGAGGGTGAAACGGGTCTCATCGTGGAATTGGTGGAGCAAGGTTTTTATGCTTTCACCAAGTTGCACCATTTGTTCACATTGTGAGCAAAAATGGCGATGAGTGGGTGGAGAAGAGTTGTTTGGAGCGGGTGGTGGTGGATGTTGGATTGATTCAAGCAAGGTGGTTTGGAGGTCCATTGCTTGATGGAGATGGTTCTCGACCATTCTTTGTATTTCCTCATAAGAGGGAAAGAATGATTCGAAGGCTTGGGTCGGTGGTGGAATGGGTTGAACATTCTTTTCAAAGTGAGGTTCTCCATAGAGAGGACCATGGATGTCTTTGAAGAGAGGATGGAAAAGTAGAGGTTTGGGTTATGGAGGTTGATGGTTTTCCAAAGGCACATTGGGCTCAAACAATGGCCTTGGTNTATCCATGGTTAGAGAGGATGGAAAAGTAGAGGTTTGGGTTATGGAGGTTGATGGTTTTCCAAAGGCACATTGGGCTCAAACAATGGCCTTGGTTTGGGATTGGAAATTTGATCATTGTGATCAAATGGGTGGAAAGGATTGGGTGATCTAGGGGGAAGATCATTTAGATCTTTTATGTATGGGTGTGGTGATGATGGTGGAGAACCAAATAACTCCACGGGTGTTAGTTTAGGTGGTAGTGATGGTGATGGTGTTTTGGATGGTTGAGTTGGAGCACTTGGTGGTGTTGGGTCAATGGGTGTTGTTGTAGGTGGTGGAGTGGTGAGCTCACTTGGGTCTAAGGGTGATGGCGTTGGAGTAGCTAGATTCAAGAAGTGCTCATTCTTGATTGGTGAGGAAAATTCATCCGAGGATGAAGAGCTTAGGTTGATGGTTTGATATGAGCAAAATGGTTTGACACTAATTCGAGCGGTTCGTCGAATAGGTCTTGAGGGCTGTGAGGTGAAGGATGACTTAGTCATGGTTGAGGTAGTGTTTTTGGATGCTCAAAGTAAGGAATTAGAATGGTGAAGGTGTGATTTGAGGTTGTGTTAAGATGGTTGAATTTATAGAATGGATGAAGTGTTGGAAGGGATGTTTGGATTTAATGGAAAGCCATTTAAAAATGGAGGTTTGTAATGATTTGGTGGATTAATGAAGGTTCTCAAGTGTTTTGGAAGTCAATCCAATGAGATGAAGGAAGAAGACATGGTTTTGCACTTAAATGCTCACTTGTCTTGTCAAGATGATTAGTGGTTTAGGAAAACTCAGATCTCAAGGAACCTTTGGAAGGGATCCTTCCTTTATGGCTGAGGGTTCCTTGAGGTGGTTAGGAGGCGGTTTGAATTTTGGCGGGAAAAGGATTGTTAGTGGATTTGGATCCTAAGAATGCTTCTAAGGATGTTATAAACTAACTAGGAATGGTTTTCTATCCTAAAATGTGGATTAGAAATGGTGAGATTGTCTGAAATTTGAAAATGGGTGAAAAAAATTCTGGGCAACTGGCGGAACCCTCGTGGAGTACTGGCAGAACCCTGACGAGGGTTCCGCGGTTTCCGTGAGGCATAAACCTGCATACCCAGGTTTTGAACTGGCGGAACCCTGATGAGGGATCCGCCGGTTCCGCCGATGCTGAAAAAATGGACAGTCCGGGTTTTTAACCCGCAAGACGATTTCTGAATTTTTCGAAAACTCCTAAAACTAAAAATATAATTCATATCTAGTTAGGAAATGCAAAAATTGGACATGTAAACACGCATATGGTATGACTTTGACCGGGGTCTAGCGAATTCCACTATACTTAGTGAAATTTTCATATACTTGAAAATTTGACAACTAGCCAAAAGTTGTCGTCCTGCATCAAAGTTAGTTAATACATGTTTGAAATTGTCTTAAACAACTTACCAACACATAAATGTATCACAAACATTGTTCAACCGACCAAATTGTTCAAAAGACACCTTGTGCCAAACACTCCTATTCTCCTACACACCCGCACTCAATGACGGTCCATCTTCTTCTTTAGCTTTCCAAGGAACCTCCCCATGTTCTTGAACATGCCCTTCGTTTGCTTGAACTCGGACGACTCGTTCGGGATCTCTGGAAGTTGGGAAATGTATTCTAGAGGTGGAAGCCTAGAGTTGGGCAAAGTCTCATCTTCACTCATTGAGGAAGATGATGATGAGGTAGGAGGATGAGGTCGTTTCCCATGGGCNGGACATGTAAACACGCATATGGTATGACTTTGACCGGGGGCTAGCGAATTCCACTATACTTAGTGAAATTTTCATATACTTGAAAATTTGACAACTAGCCAAAAGTTGTCGTCCTGCATCAAAGTTAGTTAATACATGTTTGAAATTGTCTTAAACAACTTACCAACACATAAATGTATCACAAACATTGTTCAACCGACCAAATTGTTCAAAAGACACCTTGTGCCAAACACTCCTATTCTCCTACACACCCGCACTCAATGACGGTCCATCTTCTTCTTTAGCTTTCCAAGGAACCTCCCCATGTTCTTGAACATGCCCTTCGTTTGCTTGAACTCGGACGACTCGTTCGGGATCTCTGGAAGTTGGGAAATGTATTCTAGAGGTGGAAGCCTAGAGTTGGGCAAAGTCTCATCTTCACTCATTGAGGAAGATGATGATGAGGTAGGAGGATGAGGTCGTTTCCCATGGGCTAGGTAGGTTCTCTTATCACTAAGTGGAACAAAGGTGTGTGGGATAAGAGTGTAGTCTAGTTGGAGACCTCTAGGAGTTGGAGGAATGGGTGAGATGAACCTAAAGAGGCGGGTCAAGAGCATTCCATACGGCATATCTGTTGTGCCTTGCACAGGAATGTCGGCCATCCTCTTTGCTATGAAATAGGCAAGGTTGAAGGGTTGCCTAACGGAGAGGGAGTACATCATATAGCAAAGACAAAGGTTTATATGGTCCCGGTTCCATATGGTGCTAATGACATTGGCACGGAGGATTTCTTCCCATTTCTTAAATTGAGGCATGAGTTCATTGAGTTCCATTCGGTATGGATCTTTTTGAACTTCATTCCCGGTTCGGGTTCTCCTAGTGGTGGTGGTCCTAACAAAGAGATGGTCGCGAAGAACATCCTTGGATACTAGAGGGGTGTTGTAGGGATGGATTCGGTCCATGAGAGTATCAAGGGTTGCAAAGGAGTGCTTGTCGGAGTAGAGGCAAGTGCCAAGGTTTGGAACACCTAGGATTTGAGAGAATTCTTCTAGGGTGAAAGAATAGTCATGACTACTAGCCGAGAAGTTTATAGACATACGTCCATAATCATCGGTGGATATGTGGATGGAAGCTTAGAACTCAAGGATGAACCTAGGACAAATTGGTTCGTTTATCTCTAAAAGACAATCAAAGTTGATGGCCGCTAATTCGGCGGGGATGTTGGTTCCCTCAAGGAAGGATGGATCTATGGTTCTACCTTCGTGAACATACCTTTTCTCTAAGGCCTTAAAGATGTTCACTTGGTTTGGAGTTAAGCCTTTGGTTCTATAGTGTTTGGGTAGGTATTTAAGGGTTTCCTTATGGTCGTAGTGGGTGACGGGAGGCATGATGAGACCTAGAAAAACAAAGTATCACATTTTAGTCCATGTTAACGACTATTGCAATGTGGATTTTCTAGTGTGTGCCTATATGAAAACTATGTGGAGATGCGGTTATCTTTGACTCATTTTGATGCTCAAAACATTTTAATGATGCAAGTTTTGTGATAAAACGATAGATAACCCAAACTCTCCTAGTTCAATGTAGCTTCATTTGAATGTACCCGAAAATACATATTGGTTATGTATTCCCTTTAGCATTCAAGAGACATTATGTAAGTGATGTTTTGAACATAACGTTTTGATTTTGTATTCACAATGTGAGACGAAAATAAATTTTTCCTATTTGTGAGAGATTTTTGCAAGAGTTTGACATGGGGTGTTTTAGTAAACATGTTAATAGTTAATAAGGATGCAATTCCTAACTATGGGAAACATGATTAGTTTTGTAAAACACCTAATGTTTCTACACTAATTGCTCAAATTAATGCATAACCCCAAGTTTTGTTTTTGTGCAAAAATAGAATTCCTAGACTTAGATCAGGAATGCAATTATGTTTAGAACACTTACAATGATGAAATGTGAGTGATGAGGAAGCTTGGAACACAAAATTTTCGTAGGTGAAGGTGAGTGAATAGTAGTTGGGTTGAAGTGGTAGTGAAATATGGGTGTTTGGTTGAATATAAACTACAAAAAGATTCTGCAGACCCACGGAACTCGCGGAACCCTAGGGAGGGTTCCGCCCGTATACCCCGAAGGTTCCGCCGGGTCTGCTGATTAAGGGGCTCTATGGTTTGTTTTGTCTAATGTTTAGACTTACAAGGCAAGTTCCATAAGTCCTAATCCTAACCTAAGGAGGTTAAAGGGTTCTCGTTTGAGAGGTTTTGTGAGGATGTCGGCTATGTTGTCTTCGGAAGAGACTTTCTCGATTGAGATATTTCCTTTTTGAACGTTGTCACGAAGGAAATGATGACGGATTTCAATGTGTTTGGTACGAGAGTGTTGAACGGGGTTTTTGCTAAGGTCAATGGCTCCTTTGTTGTCACAAAGAATGGTGATCCCGTTGAGTTGAATTCCGTAGTCGACAAGAGCTTGCTTCATCCAAAGAGCTTGTTGACATGCTTTTCCGGCCGACACATATTCGGCTTCCGTTGTCGAAATAGCGAGAGACGTTTGTTTCTTGGAAAACCATGAGGTGAGACAATGCCCAGCGAAAGTACAAGTACCACTTGTGCTTTTTCTATCAACATAGTCACCGGCATGATCCGAATCGGCATACACTATGGTGTCTACACCCGTTCCCTTAGGATACCATAATCCTATATGTGTAGTGCCTTTGATGTATCTAAAGATTCGTTTAATGGCTTCAAGATGAATGGTTTTAGGATCTTCTTGAAAACGAGCACATAGACAAACACTAAACATAATGTCGGGTCTACTAGCTGTTAGGTAAAGTAGACTTCCGATCATACCCCTATATTTAGTGTTATCTACGGATTCACTTTCCTCATCCTTGACGAGTTTAGTTTCCATGGACATGGGGGTTTTGATTGGTTTAGAATCTTCTAATCCAAATTTCCTAAGCATGTCCATAATATACTTAGATTGGTTAAAGAAGATACCATCTTCTAGTTGTTTGATTTGGAGTCCTAAGAAAAAGTTGAGTTCTCCCATCATACTCATTTCAAACTCATCATGCATGATTTTCGAGAAATCATCGCATAGATCTTGACAAGTTGATCCGAATATAATGTCATCAACATAGATTTAGACTATGATAATATGGGAATCTTTCTTCTTGGTGAAGAGAGTATTATCAACTAAGCCCATGGTGTACTTATGGTCAACTAGGAAAGTCTTAAGTCGATCATACCATGCTTTTGGAGCTTGCTTAAGTCCGTATAAAGCCTTTTTAAGTTTGAAAATGTGGTTAGGTTTTTCAAAATCAATGAAGCCCGGTGGTTGAGCGACGTACACTTCTTCATTAATGACCCCATTTAAGAATGCACTTTTGACGTCCATTTGAAAAAGTTTAAAGTTATGTGCACACGCATATGCAAGTAAGATTCTAATTGACTCGAGCCTAGCTACCGGAGCAAAAGTTTCATCGTAGTCAATGCCTTCTTGTTGATTATATCCTTGTGCTACTAGCCTAGCTTTGTTTCTAGACACAACACCATTTTCATCAATTTTGTTACGAAAGACCCATTTTGTTCCAATTATGGTTTGACACCTAGGAGGAGGAACTAATGTCCAAACATCGTTTCTAACAAATTGGTTTAATTCTTCTTGCATAGCAATTATCCATGACTCATCTTTTATGGCTTCGTTAATGTTTTTAGGTTCAATGGTTGACACGAAACAAAAGTCATTACTTTCATTTTGGGCTTTAGACCTTAATGTTCTCTCATTGATTTTTCCTATGACATTGTCTAATGGGTGGCTCTTTGACATTAACGATTTGTTTGTTTGGTGATTCTTCTTCCTTGTCATTTTCTATGGTGACTTGGTTATCCATAGCTTGACTTTCAACTAAGTCATCATCTACCAAAGGTGATGTCTTAGAGGGAGGTGGACTTTCGTCGAATGTTATGTTCAACGATATCTCGACTCTTAGGGTTTCTTTGTTCAAAACGATGTATGCTTTACTAGTTTGTGAATATCCAAGAAACACACTCTCATAAGACTTTGGGTCAAATTTGGTGAGATAATCCTTGGTGTTAAGAATGAAGCATTTACTCTCAAACACTCTAAAATATCCTAAAGTAGGCTTTCTTCCTTTATAAAGTTCATAAGGAGTTTTATTTAAGAAAGGTCTAATTAGGACTCGATTTAAAATGTAGGTTGATGTGTCGACGGCATTACACCAAAACTTTTGTGGTATGTTTTGTTCGTTAAGCATTGTTCTACTCATCTCTTGTAATGTCCGGTTTTTACGATCTACTACACCATTTGATTGAGGAGTACGTGGAGCCGAAAAGTTATGAGTTATGCCATTTTTATCACAAAAGTTACCGAATTGAAATTCATTATCAAATTCACGACCGTGATCCGTTCTAATAGACACAATATTAGACCCTAATTGATTTTGAATTTTCTTACTTAGAATCTCAAATTTATCAAAAGCTTCATTTTTACTTTTCAAAAATTTTGTCCAAGTATATCTCGAGTAATCATCCACTATAACCAAAGTATAAAAGTTACCCCCATAACTTTGTATAGCGGATGGACCAAACAAATCCATATGTAAAAGTTCTAGACACCTAGATGTAGAGACCATGTTTTTAGCCTTATGGCTATTATGGACTTGTTTACCGACTTTGCAAGCATCACAAAAGTGTTGATCGAATTTCAACTTAGGTAGGTCTCGAACTAAGTCTTTGGAGGAGAGGTTTTGAATTAGTCTCATGTTAGCATGTCCTAAACGTCTATGCCATAAAGTTGAAGATTCATCTAATGAAGCAAGACAAAGTTTGTCTCTAGATGTTTGATCTAACTTCATAACATACACATTGTTCTTAAGGACACCTTTCGCTATGGTTATACCGTCTTTAAGTATTTTACTTCCATTTTCACTAAAAAGGACGTTATACTTGTTACGGCAAAGTTGACTAATACTAAGAAGATTAAAGCCTAAGTTATCTACATGAGCTACATCATCTTAGTAAGAGAGTCATGAGAGATCGTACCTTTTCCGACAATTTTGCTCTTAGCTTTACTACCAAACGTGACATTACCTCCATCACATTTTTGATATGTTGAGAAGAGGCTTTTATTACCCGTCATGTGCCTTGAACATCCGCTATCTTTGATCCATTCATCCGGTTCCAAAGATACTTTGAGGCACACCTATTTTATGAAAAACACTCAAACATTTGGTCCCCATTTTCTCATGGGTCCATTTTGGTTAAACATACCGTTAACATGCCCAAAGTATGAAAATGGAGCATATGGATTCCATGACATATAGTTTGGAATTTGGTAATGTCTAGGAGTGTTATGGTTCCAAACATGTTGGTAGTTTGGTTGTGGGTAGTAGTTACTCTTAGGAAAGGGGCGTTTGGGAAAAGGTGTTTTAGGTCTCAGTGGAACGGTTTTTGCTCTAAACTCATTTTTACCAAGTCCTACTCCCATTTTAACAGCAGGTTTAGTTTCACTCTTACGTGTGACTTTGACAAATTTTGAACGATTAGATGTTGAAACTAAATTTCTTGCAGCAGGTCTGGCGGAACCCTGAGCATCAACAGGCGGAACCTTCTTGAGGGTTGCGCCGGTTCCGCGCCCTGCCAAGAACGTTTTGGTTGTTTCTTGTGATTTCTTGTTTGATTTTACTTGACTTTTAGAGGTTTCTTCCTTCGTAAAACCTAGTCCCGTTTTATCTAATGGTGATTTTTGAATTTTCATTATCTCATCCGCACAAGAAATGCTTTTATCAAACTTCTTAAACTTTGTGGTTTGTTTGATTAGATCTTTTTGAGTAACTTTTAGCTTCTCAATTTCGAGTTTAAACTCCTCACAAGATTTACATGGTGAGTTAACATTTTTACTCTTTTCTAACCTCTTAGCTTTTTCTTTTTATTCATAAACTTCATTTTCTAAAAACTCCTTTTTAGTTTTCAAAAATTTGTTCTTGTCTATGATTTTTAAGCTAAGTTCACAAAGTTTGTTATATTGGTTTTGTAAGGTGTCATCATCTACAGAAGAATAAGATGAGTCGGAAAGTACCTCATTTGAGTTATGAGCCATGAGCGCAGTCGCTGTTCTTTCACTCATCATCGTCCTCTTCATAGTCACTCCAAGCACCACTTACGAAGGCTTGTTGTGACTTGCTTTTGGACGGTTTAGGACATTCTCCTATGAGATGACTTGTTTCACCACACCTAAAGCATTTTCTTTCAACCTTTCCTTTCTTATCATCACGGTCTTTCCGAAAGGTTTTCTTATCATCTTTAGGTTGCCTTACAAACTTTCCACGTCTCCGAAAGAACTTCTTGAAGTCTCTGACGGCCATGGCATATTCTTCATCATCACTATCCGAGCTAGATTCATCATCATCACTTGATTGAACTCTAGCCTTCAAGGCGATGGACTTCACCTTTTCTTTGTTGCCCTTAACTATTTCGGAATCTTTTTACATTATCATCTCATGAACTTTGAGGTTTCCAATTAGCTCATCAAGTGACATGCTTGAAAGATCCTTTGATTCTTCAATTGCCGTCACTTTTGCTCTCCACTTTGGATGGAGTGCTCTAAGGAATTTCCTGACAAAATTCTTGCTACAAAAAGATTCGTCAAGTGCTTTATGTGAAGTAATAATAGTGTTAAACCTAGCAAATGCAATGTCAATAGTCTCATTTTCGGGAATAACAAATTGTTCATATTGTTGAATTAAAAGATCAATTTTGTTATCCTTAACTTGTGAATTTCCTTGATGAGTTACTAATAAAGATTGCCAAATGTCTTTGGCGGTTTTACACATAAAAACCCTTTCGTACTCTTTCTTTGGTAAAGCATTATAAAGCATCATTTTAGCTTCATTATTTTTACAAATCAATTTCTTTTGATCTTCATCTTTAGTGTTTGAAACTTCATTATCACCATCAACAATGATAAACCACAAATCTATATCTTTAGATTTCACGTAAGTTTCAAATCGGTTTTTCCAATAAATAAAACCGTTTGCTTCAAAAAGTGGTGGTCTTTGCATAGATTGCCCTTCTTTGTAATTTTCAAAATCCATGGATCGTTTCAAGTTTTAAAACACAATTTATTTTAAAATCTTGAGTGACGTAGCTCTTGATGCCAATTGTGGAAAACTAGAAGGGGGGTTGAATAGTTTACCTCTTTTTAGCGTTGATTATCTTTTAAAATCTTATTGAAACTTTCGTGTAAACAAAGATTTAGATTTGAAGATCTATCAAACACAATATAAATATATGCAAAGATAAAGAAAGAACAATCAAACCACAACANAAAACTAGAAGGGGGGTTGAATAGTTTACCTCTTTTTAGCGTTGATTATCTTTTAAAATCTTATTGAAACTTTCGTGTAAACAAAGATTTAGATTTGAAGATCTATCAAACACAATATAAATATATGCAAAGATAAAGAAAGAACAATTAAACCACAACACGATAGTTTATCGTGGTTCGGCTACAAGGACCTCTTTTGTCCTTGACCTACGTCCACGCCCCGAGTATCCAACTCGAGAGTTTCAAGCACTATCAACAAGCTCCTTTATCCGGCGGAGAAAACCTTACATGTCACTTATACACGTTTACCGACACTAAGCTAAATGTCGAGTTCTTTACCAAGGGTACAACCACTCCCGATAGTTCTTTCACAAGGGTACAACAACTCCCTTTACACTTTGTATTTTAAGGCACAAATACTAACCGATCACAACTATAACACACAATGAATATGAAGTATAGACTTGGAGAAATCTACACAATGCTTTAGTTATCAAGACTTGCAACTTCTTGTTGGAAGCTTGAAACTAGAAATGAGTTAGTGAACTTCTTTGCTACAATAAGAAACTTCACAACAATGAAATGGTTAAGGGTTAGATGAATGATAATCTAAATGTGTGTGAAAAGATGATGAGAAGTGATAAAGAATAAAAGCTAGCAAATGGTTTGGTATTTATAGGCAAAGGTCACTTTGGCCTGGCGAATACCGCGGAACCCTCACAAGGGTTCCGCCCGTGTATCTCCAAGGTTCCGCCAGATCTGACAGAGTGAACCTTTGTCATAAGTACCAAGCTATCCTAAGTCACATCAACTTATTACATGTCATAGGCATGGCTTGTAGAATAAGGCTTATGGAAGGTCAAACACACAACTTACCATAAATATGAAGTGACTAGTGAATGCCACAAAATCATGATGTGATGTAACTTATTTATGGCATGTAAAAACAAAATGAACTTAATGTGTAATGTCACATCAAGTTTAATGCTAGTCAAACACAACTTTGTGTAAGAAGAACTTATGGTTAGTCAAACACACAATGTTTCCTTAATTGCAAAATGACAACTTACCATAAATGGGATGTGACATTTCTAGTTAAAGAAATATGTAAATGTTGTGTTCTATATGAAAATGTGAAATGTAAAATGTAGCAAAAGTATGATTATGCAAGATTTAAACTAGAATTATGTTTTACCAAAAACTAAATTTTAGACTTTGTCGTTAACAAAACTTAGCAAAGATCGTAAAATATAAATAACGTTTTTAGGCGATATTTGTATTAACAATTGTGTCAAACAAAAATCTTATATACAATTACAGATGTTATGACAACATTGAAACCAAGTTTAGTTTGTAAGAGACTTGGAATCACTATATTGGTTGAATTTGTGGAGTAGATCAGATCAATAAAGAACTAGGTAGACTTTTTTGTGCCCAAACCTCCAAGCAAAAAGGATGATACGGAGAATTATCACGGTTCCAAAACCAAAGATCATTGATGTTAAAAACATGTCAAGAGCTAGAAACAGAGATGGTACAAGGCGGAATGTAGGAAGAGTGCAAAATACTGCTAGTTTGAAGCCGAGGAAATGTGGGGAATGTGGAGAGAATACTCATACATATACCAAAAAGTAGGGGTGAGCAAAACCGCCTGAGTCCCGATAACCGACCCGATTCCGACATAAACCGATAGTCCTGAAACCGAATAATAGCTTTTCGGGTCGGGAGTCGGGATGGATTTTTAGCTTTTTCGGGATTCGGGACGGGTCGGGACGGGCCAAAAACCGATAAAATACAAGCGAAAACCGACTACTTTCGGGACGGGACGGGACGGCGACTACTTTCGGGTCGGTATTCGGTTTACGATTTAGGTGACTTTCGGGATCGGGATTAGTCGGGACGGGTCGGGATCCGGCCCGATGCTCAGCCCTACCAAAAAGCCTTGTCTACTAAATCAAAAGGCAAAAGCAAAATTGGTTACACAACCAATGACTAACGATGATGTAAACTGATGTTTTTTCTACTTTATAATTACTTTTAAGGTTTCATCCATTTTATATTGTCGTAGATTGTTACTTCGGTTTAACTAAGACACGATCAATTAACAACTTTGGTATATGGATTATTAACTATAGAAGAACTTTAATTGGATTTTAATTTTCCATGTTTATTAGTTCGTTTAAGGTATCCTGTTACAACTACATGTTTGTTAAGAAAATGTACACATGTAAATTGTGATTCTCAGGCTAAATCACTTGTGATTCTCATGCCAAACCACTTGTGATTCTCATGCCAGATCACTTGTGATTCTCTGTCTAAATCACTTGTGATTCGCATGCCAAATCACTTGTGATTCCGAGGCCAAATCAGTGTGATTCATTGAATCACATGTTATTTTTTTTTCAAATTACACATGCTTTCAAAAACAATCACATGTGCTCACATAATATATATAAAAAGTAAGTGATATCGTAACATAGTGAAGTAACAAGCTTTTTTAGAAAATGTTATAAAGTTTCGTACACATGTAAATCACTTGTGATTTTCATGCCAAATCACTTGTGATTCTCATGCCAAATCACTTGTGATTCTTAGGCTATCAGAAACAATCACATGTGATTCACATATTACATATTAAAACTTAGTGAAGTAACTGTTCTTAAAACATTCATTTCCCAAAAGTTAGTAATGTAAACAAGTCTATTCCAACACACATTTAAAGATACGAAATAGACATCATAATTCCATTTAATACATACTAAATATTTACTTGTCCACAACTACACTATAATTTTTCTATACAAGCAAAATCTGAAAGTTACTTGTCCGAAATCCCAGCAACTTGCAGTAAAACATAAAATATTTTAACATAAGTAGACAAGTTGTTAGTTACAAAAACATACTATTGCCAAGCAATATCCTAAGGACGTTCCATCCGGGTAAAATCATAAGCATGTTCCTTCTTGTCACTGATAGCATCCTTATTGGTCTTTGTTCACTAGGCCAAAAATGACCTTTCGTCACACATGGTCGTTTTTGAACGGTCACACTGCGACATTTTTGCGTGACTAAATGTACCAGCGTTAAATAAACAGCCACACTTGATCCGATTTGTGTGACCATTTCGTAAAATATTTGTCACGCATTTGTGTATATATGTGACTAGAGGGTAACTGGTAAATATTTTTCCATCATTTAGTCATGTTTAATTTGGGACGTGTGACCGATGCAAATCAGCTCGAAACATAGTCACGCTATAGATATACATATGTGACAAATATATGTCACACAATTGAATAGTGTGACCAAAGAAGATATATGGTCACACGAAGTGCTTGTGTATGTGGCTAAATTATATAGTCAAGTTTGTCACACATTATATAAACGTGACTGCTATTCTTTGCTGAATAGTTAGCCACATATGAATTTTAAATGTGTGACA
>LBNU01036682.1:67008-82512 GCA_014162995.1 Artemisia annua | reverse complement strand
ACATGCTCAATTTGTAATTAGTTCTAACTTTTCTCCACTGAAATATAGTTAATTTGTGTTCTTTTTTAGTATATGAATTTCATAAATCTCCTAAAAGCTTGTAGAATATCATGATTCAATTATTTTCCTAGTAGTGGAATTGTGGCATGTAAATCATATCAGGTCAACCACTAACTCTTCTAGATGCTGGTCAATGAGTCCAGACCTTTGATACTTTTATATCCATGATTATATGTCATGTTTTTGATAACTTTTGGACTGTTTTGATATTTTCTGTCGATGATGTTATAAAAGAGAAAAGGTATAATAATTGTGGTGTGATATTTAAGCTGTGTAAAGTGTGAATAACATTGATGCCGGTAGATGTAGACTGAGTCAAACTGATTGCACATGCCACCTAATCAGTATTCTCCACGTGTCGAATGTCAGCCTGAGATTAGTCGATTGCTCAAATGCCTGACCAAAACAAACCTTATCCATTCAGGTTTATAAATACAGGAGTAAATTGCATTTTTGGTCCCTGTAGTTTGGCCAAGTTGCGTGTTTGGTCCCTGTCTTTTTGAAAGTGCAGCAAACATCCATATTTTGAACTTTGGATTGCAAATATTGTCTCTGATTGATGTGAAATGACCAAATTACCCTGATAGAAAAGGAAGAAGACAAGGGTACTTTGGTCATTTCACATTGATCGGGGGACTGTATTTGCAATCTAAAGTTCAAAATAGAGACGTTCGCTGCACTTTCAAAAAAATAGGGACCAAACATGCAATTTGGCCAAATCACAGGGACCAAAAATGCAATTTACTCTAAACACAGTATATAAATACACCACATGTCGATTACCCACATACAATTTTTAAATGTATTTGCTGACAACTATACCCTTAAGCTATTGCTACCAAATAATTTTCACCGTTGGTTAAAATTTAGCAAAATGCCTAAACATTTTAGGTATAACTAAATAGTATTTTCTTTAATTTATCTTTAAACATATTTGTTGGTTTCATAATGGAAAAATATAGGTATTGTTATTGATCATGTCTAAATATTTGTATTATGTAGAGTTTGTTGTTAAGCAATAAAATCCCATAAAAAGAAAATAGAAAATAAGGAAAAAAACCGCCCTTGTTGATGATTTCTACAACATAATACCTCGCCAACCAACTAACTCTAGCAACCAGACAAAAGGCTAACGGTTGATTAATTTTCCCGATCTATAATGCATGCTTATAACTTAGAAGTATATTTTTAGTATATTCTAAGTATTTATTCCACACTTTTCATGATAAAAATAATTAATAATATAACAATATTATAAGCCAAATCACAAATTAAAACAATAAAATGTTTAAAAAAAGGAAAAGTAATTAATCAAAGTAAAATACGTGACGTGTCGTTTTAATATTTGTAAAAATAAAGAAACTTTGAAAATTATCAAACTAGAACTAGACACAAATGGTAAGCGTACCAATCATATATAAGTATAGTATAGCAAGAACCGAGTTTATCGTCCCAAGGAAGCCACACTCAAATCAAGATACTCAATGTTCGTTTTATATTTAGTTATAAAATGATATTTTGTCTCATTTTCATTTAAACTACTAATATACCAAAATTACTTTAAACTAATAAAAGATGTGAAAAGCTAATTTACTAAGTAAAATAAAATTATCAAAATTACAATACTAAAACAAGTATTCTTGAATCCACTTAGATTTTTAGCATCAAATCTTGGCTATTCAATGAGAACATCATCCGCGAATTGAAGGAGAGAGACGTAAAGGCCACTATCCCCCAAAGACAACCCTTTCTAAAACCCTTTATCGCAAGATTCCAAAATAGTCGCTGGGAAAGCTTCAACAACTAAGAGAAAGAGAAACGGTGAGAGGGGATCCCCTTGACGGAGACCCCGCTCCATATTGAACTCATTATAGAGGGAGTCGTTGATCATGACTGAGATGGATGCCGGCAAGAGACACGAGGCAATCCAATTCGTCCACTTGAAACCAAAACCAATTTGACTCATTACATCTAGTAGGAACTTCCGGTTTACACTATCGAAGGCTTTCTCGAAGTCGACCTTAAAAAGCAAGAGCTTATGGTCTTCTATAGAGGCCTTACGGATACTCTCATTAGCAATGAGGCACCCATCTAAAATTTGTCAACCTTATAGGAATGCTGACTTGTTGGGGGCTAATAACCGAATCAATTACCCTTGCTAGACGAGAGAAAAATTATTTGGCGATCAGGTTGTAAACGCATCCAATGAGACTTATGGGCAGTCCGAAAACCCTAGAGGATCACTTTTTTTAGGGATTAACGCAATGAAAGATGGATTAAAACCGTTTTCCAAATTGCCCGTGGTCTCGAAATACTTGATGCAATTCCATAACTTGTCTTTGACAAATCCCAGTAAGCATTACTGAAATTGAAGTTGTAGTCATCTGGGCCCGGGCCTTGGAACTGGCACAACCATAGACAACACTCTTAACTTCCTCAATATAGAAATTGGATTGCAGAACAAAGCCTCAGAGGGAGAGAGTTTACAAAAAAAATTGCTATTGAACAATGGTGTAGAAATTCCACTATTTTCGAACCTGGACGAAAAATGGTTAACAACGGATTGCTTAATGACATCAGGGGAGCCCACCCACACACCGTTAATGTAGACACCTTTGACAGAAAAGTTAGCATACTTGCTTTTGATCAAAGAATGGAATTATCTTGTTATTTCAAATCCATCTCAATGAAGTTGGTCCAAATAGTTCAAATCCATCAGCCATTCTTCCCTCTTTAAGACATCTGCATCACTAATAAGCCCAACATCTGCCTTAATATCCCAATCGACCAAATTATTTGACAAGACCTCCTTGTTATGGTTTGGATCTACATACGATTAAAGGTCCATCTTTTGATATCATGTCTAAGATTCTTAAGATTATTTTTTAGGTCTAATGGCATGATAAAGTATCATAGTTGTCACCATTTCCTTTTATATGTAGCGAACAAAAAAAATGCATTTATGTCCATTATACTTTGTTTTTTTGACATATTTTGTGTACTCAGAGGATTTGATGAACATTTTACCCTTTAGGGTGAATTACATAAATGGTCCTTGGATTGGAAATATTGCATCAACCATCCCAGAAATTTTAAAGTTCCATCAATCATCATTATTTTTGTAAAAAATAACATTCATAGTCCTTTTTATGACTTACCGTCAATTTTATCGTCCGTTTTATACGTTTCACTCGTTTTTATACATTTTTATCCGCTTTTATTCATTTTTATACATTTTCGTCCATGACCCATGACCCAAAATGTCCTTTACATCATGCATGAAATCATATGAGATACCCATGACCCAAAGTCCATGACCCATGACCCAAAATGTCCTTTACATCATGCATGACATCACATTAGATACCCATGACCCAAACCCAAAACCCATGACCCAAGACCTGGAATTTATTATCCAAAACCCGAATTTGTTACCCAGCCATGGCGGATCCCGCGGATCCCTTTGGGTTAGGCAGCCGGATCCCTTTTCAAAGGGATCCTTGAGAACAAAAATATTAATGGTTCTTTTGCCTATAAATATCAACCTTTACACACCCATTTCTATACACTTAAACACTCAATTTTCACTAGTTTTTAGTATACATTAGTATCCATTAGATCCAACATTAAAATCAATCATTCACAATGTAAAACCCTTGATCATAATGCTTCTAACTTTCATTTTGTTGTAAGCATACTCCCAAAGTGATTCTCCAAAAGAAGCTTAGAGATCTTGCATCCTCATCCACCACAACCATACATACATAAAATCTATCACAGCAAGCTTAGGCAACTTGTGATCTTCATTCATTGAAGACTTCCTATTAATGGAAGTTCATTTAGATTGGGCATTCATATCCTATAGACATTTGTGTCTTGGATCATCACTTTGTATCACCAACTAGATTAGATGGTTTATTAATTTGTGCTTTAAAATAAAGGTTTGTTATGTTGGGCCACAAAACATAACAGGTTTGGTTGTACTCGAAGAAGAACCCGGTATCTAGCCTTGTACCGGATAAAGTGTAGGCGACGTTGTGTAACGTGTGGTTCTACCTTGTGGAAGAACCCGATATTTAGCTTTGTACCGAATAATGTGTAAGCGATGTTGTGTAAGGTTTTCTCCGCCGAGAATGGAGCTTTTTGATCTAGTGAAGTAACTATCGAGTTGGTACTCGGGGAGTGGAGTAGGGCGAAGAGGAGCTTCGTGACCGAACCACTATAAATCCTCGTGTCGGTTTACATATCCTTTTTACTTATCGCTTTACTTAAATTCTTGCTTTATATTGTTGATTGTCTTTGTGGTTGATATTTATGATTGTGTTGTGTTCTTGTCTTATTCTATGCTTTCTAAGTATTCATATAGTCATATACTATATCTGACACTTTACATATTATGATAAGCTTGATCGGCAATTTGATACAAAAGTTTTAAGTTTTTAAACAGAAATTTATTCACCCCCTCTACGGTTTCCAATAGTTTCACTCAATAATGTACCTGTCATATCTGCATTATTGTTACAGATGCTGTCACATCTAACAGAAAAATATGGAGTGTGGAATGGAAAGTCACATTTATATATCAATGTGTTCATCCCAAGCCATTCTCCTTCTTAAGGCATCACTTGAGCGGTCATTTTCCTCTTCCTTCTGCTCCGAGTTAGAGGAAATGAAAATTTAGAGAAGGCGATCTGAACAAAACACCAGGAGAATTGGAAGTGTATGACTCATAGGGGATCATGTTGTACAGGTTACTTGCATTCAAATATTCTAAGCAGTTCTTTTGGATTTACCAAAAGAAAGGAACCAAAACCTTTGTCATAATGGAAGAAAATAAGAATCTTCTTTGTTATGTTAAATTCAGAATAACTGCTTAGAGTATTTAAGTGCTGCATAGCTCGATCCCCTTTGAGTCCACTTTTTCTATCGTTGGTTCAAACCACCTTCAAAATTGCACAGGATCGCTACTCCAATAAAATCGTAAATCGCTAAACAGGAAGATTTTTAGGATGAATGTAGCATAGTCGCTTATCCACATCAAGTCGTTTATCCACATCAAGTGATGGGTTGAACACGACTCTTTCTATTCCCCAATGCACACTTAGCTGCTAGACCAACTTCATAAGCAAAATCCCCCTCCTAGCTTCATATAGAACCACTATGTCGATTTCTTCCATCCTCCTCACCCAAACATTATTTTATCTGGCTGACAATTCTTGTATAATCTTATTACAAAATAGAATAATTTATATATAATTGTACTAAGAATGTTTTTGGCACACCAAAATTAAGACTAACCGGGGGACCGAATCAACATAGCAAAGGAATTATTGTTTAAATTAGATTTACAAAAATAACTTCTGAATTATGAAAAAAATTGTATTACCTAGACTAATGTTTGATAATGTAATGAATTAGCGTTCAAGATAAAATTTGCTCATGTGTTACAGCCAAGAAATGGGGCGAAAACTTTTGGTTGTGCATTGGCTAGATTTTCAATGATAACAATGTCAATGCCAAGGTGAAAACATGAATATAGATATAAGAACATATCTTTAATGAGACTTGAAACTATAAAAAGATTTGTCCATTCAAACCCATTCTATGAAATCAGATTAACAAATCAGATTCTAAATAGAAAAATCCGTTTCCTCCATTAATTAACAATACTTATGAAATCAACGATTACAATCACAGCTTATACATAGCGTATAAAATCAACACCCACAATATATCAGACTTTAAAGGATACCAGGAAGCACTTGTTTTGCACATGCAAAAAATAGGCTGTAACACTTATGAAAGCAGCAGTCATTACGACAACTTATATACAACGTATAAAGTCATTACTTATGACCACAGATCAGACTTTAAAGGATAGCATGAAGCATTTATAGCCACATATCATACACATTGTAAAAATCAGCACGCGTGACCACATATCAGACTCTAAAACATATCAGAAACTTTAAACAAACAGAAGCACACATGTATTGCATAATTAGTGCATTTACAAAACGATATATGAAAACTACAGTGGAAAAAAGAAGACCTGACACAATGTCTCATAGCCAGTTAGTTAACAATATCTACAAAGTATTAGTATTAAAAATAAAACATGTAACTGTCTTGCAGCTAACCTGTATGGCGAAAATTTTTGATTGCACCATGCACATAATTCCCGCGATAACAACATCACTGGCAAGCTGAAAATATAAATTTACATATAAGTACAGATCCTTAATACTATCCAAATTAGATCTACAAAACATATGACAGTCATTCATGAAATCCCACATCTAGTACCCTCGCTCAGATATCAAATCGGCTACAAAATACGATTGTATTTTATGCTACGCCAAAACTAAGGCCGGCTAGAAAGCCCTACATTTTATGCCGTCCTATTTTTGCCAAATCTTATGATAGGTAAAAAAGAAAAAAGAAAAAAGAAAAAAGAAAAAAGAAAAAAAAAGATACAATCGCCATGGATGCAAACTTAGTAAGCTGCCCCACCACGAAGCAAATAATTTCGTTTACTATTTTGATAATGGAAAACAGTTGTAAAAATGGCATATTAAGTGGCAACTGAGTTATGAAGTTGTAAAATTAGTTTCAAACACCCATTTTCTCTAATGTCTAAACAACATATAAAAGCTGAAGTTGTGCTAACTAGATAGCTATGAAATGTTGGTTAGACTACTTGATATGCCACTCATGTCGGCTATTTCTATTAATACCTGATATGAGTGACACATCAACTCGCCTAACAAACGCTTCATGGTCCTGCGATTTCGTATCTAGTTTTTACTCACCCTGCTTTATGATTGTTACATATATCCCAAATCTAGTACCCTCGCTTAGATATCAAATCTGCCACAAAATATAGTTGCATTTTATGCCATAAGGCTTTCGCCACGCCAAATCTACAGTTGACAACGTCAGTTCGGCAAACCCAAATCCTGAAACAACCATGCATTTAACGTTTACATCAGCAAACAACCCAAAACATCAAACACTTACATCCTAAAACAACCATCATTTAACATTCACGTTAGAAACATCCTAAAATATCTAACACTTGAAGTAAAGTTGCTTAATTTCCCTCTTTGTAACCCCTGATTGCATGAACATAACACACCTAATACACAAACAAACTAAAACCTGCAACAGATAAAACATCAAACACTTGAAGTAAATTTCACAGCTACACCTTCTAAACCAAATACTCTTTCACCTTCTCTAACCCCTAACGGCAAAAAAAAAAAAAAAAAAAAAAAAAGCAAGTACTTTTATTCCACATGGTTCTTGCCACACCGAAACTACATTTGGCTGCAAAACACAGTTCCATTTCATGCCATCCAATTTTTAGTACTACTCATACATAAAGCTTAAACAAAAACAAACACACATCCAATAAATTTCTAACAACATACAAACTAAAAAAAATATCAGAAGAACATGACAGCAAAACAAAACACAACTTGCAGCAAACCATATAAAATCAACACTTATTATCACATAGCAGACTTATCGCAAAACTTAAACAAACACAAATACATATCCACAAACTAAAAAAAGAAAACAAAATACCATAAATTAACAATCAGATGGCAATCAAACCTCAGTATCGATTCTTGAAACACCGAAACCCTAAAATGTAACACAACTTAACTAAACAACCAGTGTGTGGGTTTAGGGAAAGAAATTAGGGACCAAACAAATGAACCAGCAATAGGTTTTAAAAATTGCTCTGAATTAATAATGGAAAATAGGTCTACAACATGCATCAATTAGTCATATAAATTGCTCTAGAATTGATAATGAAAAAAAGATGTATAACATGCAACGAACCATAAAATTAAGTGCCACAAAGTGAAAAACCCACTAAGCTTTTTTTAATCCCCATTTTAACCCTCATAGCCAACGGCTCGGTTCGACTCGGCATATGAACAATGTTAACTTGAGCCGCAGCTCCACAATACACTCGAGCCATCCTCCTCCATGCACCCGACCTCCCAATCGACTGCTTCGCAACGGTGCTGGCTCCCAAATTCTACCAGAAAATGATTCATGGACCTAATTGGTAGGCCTAAAAAGAGGCCTAACAAGAGGATGAAGACAAGTGGAAAAATAGAGGGTGAAGATGATGAAAGATAAAATGTAAAGAAGTGGGTCCCCCTGGTGTCACCAATCAGAGGATGACACCTCAGTTTAGGCATGTTTTTAGGTCCATGAATTAGGCACCCCAATCATCACTCAATTCTACCTTAACAAATGTTATATAGTATAATAACCACATGCCATTTCTAAAGGAAAAAATAACCACATGCAACGTTTTGATTCGTTGTTACCTATACAGTGAAAAAAAAAATGCTCATAGTATATCCTTTTCATACAATACGTATTTGAAAAACAGAAATTTCAAGTAACTATAGCAGAAAATGCTCTTAACTATGTTGTTCATATATGCAATCCAAAAATAGGTATCAAAGAAAAGTGTGGTCTAAAGTTAATAATGCAAGTGTGATGACAAAGAAAAGAACACTAAAGATAGGATAAGTCAAAGAGATCAAAACATTACAAGTCCAAAAGTTCCCATTATTACCCTACACATTCTCCTTTTTGCCTCCTTTTCTCCTTTTTCTTTCTTTTAAACGAAACAAATTTCATGCAAAATTGGATATTATTATTTGCAAGTATTTAACCTGATTAAGCGCTTGTAACTTCATTAAATAGGTAAAAGACTACAGTGTTGGATCTTATATTATTTTAGTTGAAAGAAAACATTTATAGATTATTCACAGGATGCAAAAAATTAAATTAATGTGCGTTTTAAGAGTTAATTAAAATCATATAAAAAGGATTTGACAATAAAAAAGAGATCGCGAACAAAAAAAATACTTAAACTTTTTAAACAATTAAGAAAAAGATGCGCTTAAGGTATGATAAAAGGTCGAGAACAAAAAAAATGACAAATAATAAATATAATTTGATGTAAAAAAACAATGATGAACAAAAAAATTGCGCGTTTTTGTTCATAGCTTTACTTCTTTCTACTAATTTTAGTGGTTATTAATTATTTTTTCTCTAGTTTGCATGAAGATATTTCATATTTTGGGCAAGTGGTTTTTTTTTCATGGTTATTAATATCTCGAAATCATGATAAATCCTAGGATACTATAAAGCAAAAATGATACAAATCCCACGTCAAATATTTGTAGCGTAAAATTTATAAAAAATCACGATCTTAACCATGGGATCTTATGATCCGATTCAAGTCGATCTTACTTTACTCGAATTACAAGCTAAAAACCATTAATTTTATTGATTAACTTTTATAGATTTTAGAAAATAAGAGGTCAATCTTCTTAAAAATTACATAATTATAATTTAGGTTGTAATATTATTAAGCATTCATATAATTTTTTGTTTTTTTTTTGGTTAAAGGGTCCTCCACCCGGTAAAATATATTACTCAAAAAAAGCAGTTAAGTACAATGGAATGTGGCTGAAATACCACATTAACCTCAAGCAACCGCTTGAACAACCACTAAATCATTCATGACAGGCCATAAATGATCCACTAGCTACACACAACTAGAAAACCAAAACAAAAACAAGCATAAACTAGGACATATCAACCTTTATGCTAAACTAAGAAAAAGCAACTTATCCAAGTCTAATGTCATGCATGGCAGCAGTCTTTAATTGGGCCGCAGATAGACCACAATCATCAAAGTAATCATCATCATAATCATTGTAGTCACATGTACCATCTTTCCATTGCTCCAAAAGACTCCTCTCATTCCCTCCACTACCGAAATAATTAGTCTCGTTAGGATATTCCAGAACTTCATCATCGTCGCTATCAGAAACAACCACATTACCCACCTTAGAGAATGGGTTACCTACCTTAGTTGAAGAAGCACACGTAGAGGAAGAAATACTATGCTTAGTAGCCACATCCTGCTCATTTTCTTTCAAAGCAACCTTTTTTAGAGGTTTACCATCATCATCCACAAGAGTAACTTTCCCCTCAATTATTAGCTTTTCAAGCTTTCCAATTTTTTCAACAATAGGAGTAGTACTAGTGTTACCATAATCACCGAAAGCAGAAGTACAAGGAGAGAAAGAATTACTAGGCTTAGTAGCCGTAGCATGTTCATTCTTTTTCAAATCACTCACAAGCTGATCTTGTGACCCCTGACCATTCTGTTGACAACCATCCACATCCTCCTCCCCCAACGAGTTCAAAACATCAAAATAATTAGAAGATTTAATGTTCGTACCAGAATTAGCATTAGAAGAAGAAGTCTCCTTTTGACCCTTAGAATCCGAACGCTGATTGGTAATTGTCGTCGCTATAGGTCTCCAAAATTTAGGTTTTGGCTTATTAAGCTTAACACCTCCAATAGGACGAGATTGACAAGCTACCTTCTTCCCTTTATCCTTACGATTCATTACCTCGATAAAACCCTCGTCATTCTTTTCCACAGTTGCGGAAGCCTTATCTGCCACATTAGTATCCCTCCGAACAGTCTCCTTAATACATTTTGGACAATTGATACGATCATGTCCAAAAACTTTACAAACATCACAATGAGGAAGCTTCCATTCATATTCGACTTTAATTATCTCTGTATTATAACCACCATCCTCCTCATTTGGAATAGCCATACTAACTTCACTCTTCAAATCAGACTCCGCACTTATTTCAACAAGAGCACGAGCAAAACTAATACGTCCCCACGAATCAACACACATTGAGCTTGTGAACGCATCCAACATAATAGGTTTCCCTACTTGAGTAGCAATTAAGCTCAAACCGTCTTCCGAATACGCAACTAAGGGACCATTATGCAATTTAATCCAAACTGGAACCTTACTTACCTCATTTTTGGTTAATGACATCTTTGAATTCCATTTGTTAAGTATGAGGGGCGATTTTCGAATTAACCAAGGGCCACTTTGAAGAACACGATCCACACCCTCATTCGAATCAAACTTAAAGAGGTAAACACCAACATCATTCTTAATAAGCTTTTTCAAGCCAAACTTACCCCACGTATTGGTAACATAATTTTGAACAATTGGAAATGCGATAGTCTTACCAACGAAATACCCAATGAGAGTATTTTCATACCTGCACAAAACACTTTCCATAACAGCCTTAGGTAACATCATATCATGGTTATCTACACGAACCTCATTGATTAAGGGTCTGAAATTGACTTTCTTTTTCATAGGCCATTATTAAGAAGGGAAGCATACGACGTTGGTTTAACTTGCGCAGCTTCAGTAGGCTGCACATTCAACGAAGGAACCAAAGTACTCATACTAATATTATTGTTACCTTTTTGCGCCATATGAGCAGCTGGTCCACCCCCTTTACAAGTACCATCACTAACATCAACATGTCGAGAAACACCACTCTTGACATTAATATTCTTCATGGGCTGTACAACCACATTTTTATCCACTCGTGTAGATAAATTAATATCTCCATCATCATCAGTCCAATCAGTAACAATAGGCTCGTCACTAGGAGTACTCACATTAGTGGTATTACTTGAAGCATTCTTCTCGGCTAAACTAGTTTGACCGGCCAAACTAGTAGATGAACTTTTTTCAGCATCACCACTCCCACCCATTAACTTCCCATCACGTTTCGCCCCTTTGGAGGCACTTTGATTATTTAAGAATCCCTTTTCCATCTCTCAAAACCCACTAACAATACCAAGAAACAATCGTAAAACAAAGATCTCGCAAACAGCAAGCAGCAATTACAATCAAATAAAGGAAAACCCTAACTAAAAGTTAGGGTTTAAACGCTAATAATTAGTATGCTAACCCCCATCATGATGATCATAACAGGAACAAAGATCAAAGAAAGAAACCAAAAGAATTTGATGTGATGAAAGTTTTAGTTGGTTTCGTCTTTGTCGCCGTTTGGGAGATAATTTTTTGTTTAATATATAATAATATGTAAATTTGCATAAGTTTACAACGTATATTAAGAAATGACACTAGAGTATCATCTTAATTTATTGATATGATCTTACGATCTTGATCTTACAAAAATAAAAATGATCTTAGATGAGATCCCGATCTTGAAAACCCTGGGTTTTTCTTGTTGTGTATCGAATATGACACACGTTAAGGCGTTATTTATTTTTTTATTATTTTTTTATTTTTTATTTTTTATTATTATTATTTTTTTTTTAATTCTTCATTTAGAATTTAGTCTAAACTCAAGATAAGAGGGAAGTCCACGAGTCGTTGACCACTCTAATGCGTCCCCTCTTAAAACACCACCTAACCAACTCGCGTGGTAGGATTACTTTCGAAGTGCTTTGGTGGTCTTGACAACCAAATGATTTGAACAAAAATTGGTGGTTGATTTGGTTGTTAACTTGATGGCCGATTTGGTTATTACTACGTCTATTTGGTGATTGGTGAATAATTTAGTAAAAGAATGAAAAGATCGTGTAACTAGCTACAAAATGATTGTTATCTTTTCAACGAATTTGGTCGTTACAACGAACAACCATTGCAAGGTGTGTCTTTAAGTCGTTGCAACCCTTACGTAAGCTAATACCATTTCAAATGTACCGTCACAATCTTCTTACAACCCAATACCGTTATTGACACGCTCGCAAATTTTTTTCTATTTTTACTATTGCAATTAAAACGTAGCAAACAGGCTGAAAAGAATCTCCATTGCAAAGCAGTCGAAACTTTTCGACAATAAAACTATTGCAATTTTTAGGATCATTGCAAATCTATTATAATAAAAATTTGCATCGAGAAATACGCAACGATGTCAGTAATTCTGACATCCGTAATTCGTTGAAAGTTCGTTGTAAATAATCGATTATAACGGATTTGCAACAAATTTCTACCGTTGCATTAGCATGGTTGTATTGAAGCGAGTAACCAATATAACTAGCTTAGTCAATCATGAATTTCATAAACCAATGAAATCCATCACAAAATATCAATTTTACAAAATAAATAAACGGTGAAACTTACACCACTCTATAGAAAATGACATTAACTCCTTTTTATGCCCATCTATCTCTCTCACTCACTTCTCTCTCTATATATATACACACACAAGAAACAACACACGTATAAACATTTGTAGTCAAATACACACACGTAGTGTAAAACTCAAATTGATCAAGAAACTGTGTGTGTTTGTTTGTTTTGTTTAATGGCAGGAGAGTCTTCTTCTTCATCAAATCTAAACATAATTGTTCACAAAAACCCTTCTGAATCTCATCTTGCTGAACTTGGTATCAAATCTTGGCCCAAGTAAGCAATCTATCTTTTTCACTCTCTTTTGCTTGTTGTACTCAGTGCATGTAAACTTGCACACATCATAACTACAAGCATGGGTGGATCTTTATGTTATTAATGTTTTGTTGCCCTACTTGAATTACATTTGTTAAAAACAAACATAATGATTTTGATGTTTTAACTCAAAACTATGTTGCTAAATTATATGGTGTTTTCTAAACCTTGTTTTTCATGGATCTGTCACTTAATACTAAAACAAAAATATTAGGGTTTCATATATGGATCTTTATCATTGCTATATTTTATTTTAAAACATTGATTACCAGCAACGCTACTCCTGACACGTCTTGCTTCATGGACAATATGTTATTAAATTTTTTTTTAAAGAATTTATGTTATTTTATGTGAGTTATTTTATTTTTTTAATTTTGAAGGTGGGGATGCTCACCAGGAAAATACCAACTAAAGTTTGATGCACAAGAAACATGCTATTTGTTAAAAGGCAAAGTGAAAGTCTACCGGAAAAACTCATCGGAGATGATATCGGAGTTTGGTGCCGGTGACCTTGTCATCTTACCGGAGGGATTAAGTTGCACTTGGGATGTTTCTGTTGCAGTTGACAAACACTACAAGTTTGAATCATCTTCTTCATGATAGTAATGATGATTATATTCTTAGTTAATTAGTTAATTATATCCTCTTTTATTTTTATTTTTAATGTTTATAACAACTTAATTGTTAGATGTAATTATTCCAAATTAAGGGTCTTCCCTTCTTTCTAGATACTCATATGTGTTTTTATCACAATTTTTAGATTAAAATATGAGTAAGTTACAACAAAGTATGATATCATTATTTTTGTTTTTTTATTGTTTTTTGTTGATCAGTGCATTGTATTTGACTTTACGTATCAAAACAAGAATCTTTGCAAAACAAAAACTATATATGATATTTAAAATTTTAGCTAGTTTAAGTTGATTACTCCGTATTTGTTATTGTTACATAATGTTTAAAGTTCGATGTATTAAAATTATTCAACATAACATAACATTAGTATCTTTACTAAAATTAGTATTTATATTTTTCAGAAAAGGAAATGACGTGAATTTACATTTTTATTCGGTGTGGATTTAGCTTTTAAGTGATGAGTTAGTAGTCAAATAAATTGGTCAAACAATTTGGTCAATGCACGTCCTATTCAAACTAATCTTTTTTAAGTGTGGCTTTTAATGTCGCTTTGACTGGTCAATACTTCCTCATGTGTAGATTTTGTTAATGTTACACTTCCATACCTTAATATTAAAAAAAAAGACTATGATATGTCCTTATATTTCGACTAAGTGCATTGAGCCCTTTGTATGCTCTATAAAACATGCATTATAGTATTTTTTTTTAATGACTTTCATAGATGTTTAAGTCTTTAACAAATGCAGTTATCGACTATATAAAAATTATCAAACCAATCACAATAACAACTATCTTTCCATTCAGCCAACCATCCCACGTGCTTCTTTTATCTATACTAAACAAACATTTATGCTTCATTTTTAAATTAAAACAGGCTTAAAAGTGAGTAAAATGATTTTCTTAAAATATCATTTATCAATATCCTTTAATGTTTTTTAAACTGTAATTTTAAATGACAACTTTTAAAATGAAAATTTAGACAAATAAAGTAAACTTAATTTTTTTTTTTTGAGAAATGGAAACTTTTTAATAAGACACGGTTTTAATTTCCAATCACAGCTACATGGTTTACCAATTTTGAAGAGAAGTTTTTTTATCACACGAAAATGAATAATTAAAAAAATGGCTACAAGTTGAACCCGTAAGTGTTGCATATAGAGTCACACCAGAATCATAAGTTCGCAAGTATAATTATTTGCCGCTATCTGTCGCTTTGCGCGGACTTTCGTCTAGTTACTTATAAAATCAGATGTGTGGTCCTCAAATGAGTGCTACACTACATACACAAGAAACAATCGTCCCTAAATGGATGTGATTGAAAGCAGACAAGAACACTCTTACAATAACCTCACTACAAACACTCAAACTAATATACCAGACTAACACAAAGATCAAAATGACCTATGAGAGAGAGAGAGAGAGAGAGAGAGAGAGAGAGAGAGAGAGAGGAGTGAGA
>LBNU01036682.1:21910-52488 GCA_014162995.1 Artemisia annua | reverse complement strand
ATATTCGGGGTTTTGGTCACTCTTTTTCGATGGAAAAGGCCACGAACTCAACAACGTCACCATATGCCACCTACGGTGGCGGGACTTTTGGTGACACACGACGAAAAAAACGTGTGTGACTATATGCCTATCGTCACACATTTTGGGCGTGACTGATAGAACTTTTTGTACCAGTGTTCAAAATCTTTCTGGCCCGTCAAGTGTAATATTATCCACCTCTTTGTCAGAGCGTGACGCCGTCACCTCGTAAAGAGTGACGCCGTCAGGTACTGTTTTTAGCATGGTTTTGGGACTTTGTCGTTTTCTTCACTTTTATGCTCCAAAAACGTCCAAAATACCTTCTTTTCCAGATTTCTTCTCCAAAGTACCTAAAATGACAAAAGGAACGATTTAAGGCAATATTTGATCAAATAATTACGGATTAGGGCTTAAATGACCCCCTAAAAGCGTGACACTTTTCGCCTCATCAAACTTCAACAATCGAGGCCGCCTACGGCGCTCGTCTAATCCTATCTCCGTCAATCCAAAACCATGTCACAACCACTTCCCAATATACCTCTTCGCCAAAATACAATATGGTCGAGACCCCAAACGGTCTCAACTCCCCTTAACACTTCGCCAACAATATAACCAATCAATATATATAGCCTCGCCGAGACCTCAAGGTCTCGGCTTCCCTTTCTACTCCATCGGCCGAAACACAAATAACAACAACAAGCATAACAACAACAACAAAAATATAACAAAAACATCGCCGGACCCAAAAGGGTCTCGGCTAGCTCTCGGGTCGAGCCAAACCAACAAATACGAGACTTAAGGGTCTCGGATTGAATCCCTTCGAGTCGAAACACAAGAGCTCGAGACCAAAGGGTCTCGGCTCATAACTACCAAACCAAAATCAAGCCGTGTGGACCTAGGGGGTCTCGGCTTTGCTTAAAAGAACCGGACATCAATCAAACCCAAAACCATTCAGACCCTATGGGTCGCGGTTTGCCAACAAACTCAAAACCAACATCAACCGGACCCATGGGTCAATGGTCTTGCTCTCATCGAGCATATAATGACGCCCCCTTCGAGGGTCTCGGCTAAACCCACGAGTATAACTCGAATCCGAATCCAACCAAACATCAAAACTTATGAATCCCAACAACAAAACTATATAAATTTACACATACATGGATACCATTAACTTTTTATCAAAACCATTATCAAATCCCATTCGAATCGACCCCAAATCAAAGAAAATAAACCGAGTTTGACTCGGTATAGTCAAACCCGACGCGTACGAATGCGTGACTCACCTTCTTGATCTCGACACGTCAAAAGAATGGTGGTGGTGTGCGTGAATAGCGGCGGTGAACAACGAAAAGGTGGGTGGGTCTCTTTTCTTGGCGTGTGTGGTACTGAAAACGAAAGAGGGGATGATGGTGAGTGTTTTGGTGGTGGCGGTGTGGTCGGGTGGTTGGCGGTGATGGCGCCAGAGATGGTGGCAGCGGCGGCTAGGGTTTAGAGAGAAGAGGGAGTAAACATTTGATGGTGCTGATGATAAATGAAAAGGAGGGTTAGGGTTAAGAGGTATATATACCGAATTTACACTTTAGTCCCTCCAAGTTATGACTTTTCTCCCCAAGGACCCGTAATAAGGACCGTTGGTGCAATAAATACTTAAATTTTCCGAAAACGTATAAAATAAATCACGAAAAATAATAAACGTCGCCAACGATACTCATACACGTCACCGATCATTCCAAAGACGTTCTTCCGATAGTTTTGATAATGAATACGTTTATATTAATTAAAACGCAACTCTTCTTAATAAATCTCAATTTTTTAGGTTTTCCTAGGGCCAGAGTCAAAGTAGTGCCTAACTAACGCAACATGAAAGATTCAATAATACGACATACCAATACAACCATTCCATAACACAAATCAAATTCAACACAATCCGAAAAATAATTCTCAAATATTTAACATAGTTTAATTTCAAAGCAATGCGGTATTTTAAAACGACTCCCTAATTTGCCAGTTGTCACATAACGTGATTTTATTGTGGCAGATAGTTGTAGTGATAAAAAAACATTTAGGAATTAAACACGATTTAAACCGAATGAAAATAATATGAGTTATGGGTTGTAAACGAAAATAATA
Organism: Artemisia annua; assembly: GCA_014162995.1. Classification (NCBI taxonomy): domain Eukaryota; kingdom Viridiplantae; phylum Streptophyta; class Magnoliopsida; order Asterales; family Asteraceae; genus Artemisia; species Artemisia annua. The sequence goes on along the minus strand of LBNU01036682.1, from coordinate 50,340 downwards.
ATAAAAGTTTATGGTTTTCATATATAGTTTTCTTAATTTTGCACTTTCAAGAATTTGTGTTTTTCCTTTATATATAGTACTAGACGAGTAACCATGCATAGCAACGAGATTTTATAGCGGTAGATAGTTATAGTGATATTTTGGTTACACAAATGATATTTTGGTTAAGTGTTTTGTGTAACGTTTTGTGCAACCAAAATATCATTATAATTATTTGCCACTATAAAATCTCATTGCTATGCACGGATACTCCTCTAGTAATTATAATAAGACATATGTTATAACGAGGATGAAATCTCTTTTATTAATGTAACTATATCATAATAACCCATAAAAGTAAAAGACTTAATTTTTCGTTGATTTCGGGGATGAAATTATCTTTAACGAGGTAGTGGTGTAATATCGGGTAATTTTAATATAGTAAATGCTAGAGAATGTAAATATAGACTCAAATTCGTAATTAAATAATGAAAGATAATTAAAAATAAAGTAATGTATTTAAGTGAATATTTCTGTGATTAATAGAAGGTAATATAGGAAAATAAAAGGAAAAGTCATGTGGAATTGGTCAAAATGGAACCATCAACGCACCTTCACCTATAGCCCAAATTTTGAGTCTATAAACGGCTTATTTAGTTTTATTATCCGATTGATCATTCACGTAAAAAAAAAAAAAAAAATAAAAAAAAAAACAAATACTATCATACATTCCGTGAATAATTCAATAGTTGCCATATTTTCAAGCAATATTTTCAATAATTTCCTTTAACAGATTTGTGTGGTTCAATACTTTCGGTGATTCAATATTTTATTAAATAGAGTTTTTAATATTAATTCAGGATAATTTAGGCAAAATATTAATTTAAGTTTATAGGTATAGATAGATAGACATGGATATTGGGTACCTTTAAATCAGCGAAAGTGTCTATCTGAAATGTATAGAAAAAAAGTGTATAAATTATATATTTTTCATTGTGGTGATTGATAGCTATTACAGAGGTCCGGGGTTAAAAGCTTAGATGGCGCATATATATATATATATATATATATATATATATATATATATATATATATATATATATATATATATATATATATATATGAAAGGCGATGGCATATATATTGACGGCATGGCATTGCTTGACTGGTATTCCACACAACTGGCATGGGATAGACTATCATAGCCAGTTAAAATAGACTGGTATTTCGTAGATTTCAGAGTCCCCTATGCCACATAAAAGAAATGTGACCTACTAGAAATTCGAAAATTTAACATCAAATAAATGGTCCATAGCTTTAATTACATGACACAATTTTTGATTCATTTGACATCTTTGTCAAGAAGACTTGGTGCTCCCAATCGTATGGTAAACGTAGAAATTTAATGAATCAAAAAGAATGTGATCCCAATAAATGACCATTCCTTCCACTTGGTACGATAATAACAACAAATATACAATATAAAACATAGAAGCTTGAATAAAAGAATTTTAATGGAGCATGCAACTATATTAATTCTTTTAGTTGTTTCACTTTGCGTTCAGGAAACATTCAGTGCTGAAATTGACAGTATTACAGATTCACGTTTCTTAACCGAGGAAGACACGTTGGTATCACCTGCAGGGACTTTTGAATTAGGATTTTTCAGGCCAGATGGAAGCTCTGAGAACAACAGATACCTTGGTATTTGGTATAAGAAAATCTCTGTTAAAACGGTGGTTTGGGTTGCCAACAGAGATATCCCCCTTACTGGGGTATCATCCGGCTTGTTAAGGATCATTAGTCCAGGAAAGCTTGTTCTCATCAACAATACCAATACCACAGATGTAATCTGGTCATCCAACACAACATCATCAGGAAATACAATTGTAAACCTTGATGACAACGGAAATCTAGTCATGACGGATGGAAACTACAACAAGATTCTCTGGCAGAGTTTTGATTATCCAACTGATACTCTTCTAGCTACCATGAAGTTTGGAAAAATGAACGGCAAGGAATGGAATCTGTCATCATGGAAGAGTAGTCAAGATCCAGCTCCAGGAGAATTCACATTTAGCGCTGACACAAGTGGTTATCCTCAGCTCGTAGTAAGACAAGGCGCAAAAGTTATATTTCGGCGTGGACCATGGAATGGTAAATGGATTAGTGGTGATACGCAGTTCAGTAAGAACACGATCTTTACATACACTATGTTTGTTAATGAAACAGGAACGGAATTTATATATAATCTAGTAGACAAATCTGTCATCACGAGGCTCACCATAAATGTTTCTGGACATCTAGAACGCTCAGTGTGGGTAGAAGATAGTAAAAGATGGCAGGTTATTAGAGATTATCCAAAAGATACATGCGATACTTACAATACCTGTGGCGCTTATGGAGTCTGCAACACTGTAAATTCACAAACATGTTCGTGCTTTGATGAGACAAAATTTGTGCCCAGAAACCAAAAGAGTTGGGAGACAGCAGACTGGTTTGGTGGTTGTGTGAGGCGCACACCGTTGGATTGCAAAAATAGATCAGATGGGTTTGTCAGGTATTCAATCAATGTAAAATTGCCAGACACACAGACCTCCTGGTATAATATGACTATGTCCCTAATGGAATGTGAAAAAATATGTCAAAAAAACTGCACTTGTATGGCGTACGCAAATACTGATATCAGTGGTAACGGAAGTGGCTGCTTGCTTTGGTTCAATGAACTCATAGACATGAGAATACTCCCTGAGAGAACGGGTGTTCAGGATTTTTATGTGAGAATGGCTTCCTCTGAATTAGGTACCTATCTTTATCTAAGTTAAATGAGATCTGTACTTCCTTTTTTTATTATTTTACCAAGAATAATATATATATATATATATATATATATATATATATATATATATATATATATATATATATATATATATATATATATGTATGTATATGTATATGTATATATATCATGTAATGTTACAATAGGAGCTATGATATCATGTAATTTTGCTAGTTGCTCTCATGTTTGTTATGTATCGGTAAATTAATTAATGGTGTTGTTACTATGTTCATACTATCAATGTAGTTGCTCAATCAGTTTTCAGAAAGGAGGGAGGAACAAACATCAAAGTCATCTTAATTGGAGTCTTTGCCGGGGTTTTTATGATAGCCTTAGGTACATGGATATTATATGCTTGTAGAAAAAAATATCATTCACAACCGATCGAGGAAGGTAAGAAAATTGCACAATTAAGTGATAAAGGGATACTTATATATGTTAAATAGTTATGAATAGTCTGAACTTGAGGAGCATAGTTTGTTAGTTTGAAGTTATTTACCAAATGAATGCACAGGGGTATTGTTGAATGTCGGTGAAAGCCATACAGAATCCATGGAGCTACCATTGTTTAGCTTCTCTAGAGTAGCTAACGCTACTGCTCTTTTCTCACCCGATAATAAACTTGGAGTGGGTGGATTTGGAGTAGTTTATAAGGTAAGTAAAGATTTGTTCTCAATCAGTTTTATAAGTAAGACTATTATATATCGTGTTCTAAATATAATATACTTGGAGAGGGTGTATTTGTCTAAAACTGTTAAAGTCACATTCTACTTCATCATACATAACAAGAACATGAATATATGGTATATCTGTAAGCATGCCACTGATACAAAAAGTTATGAATGGAATTTACCTTTGCATTTATTACATTTTTTCACATTAAAAATTTGGTGATATTTAGGGTATGCTAGAAGAAGGGCAAGAAATAGCAGTTAAGCGTCTATCCCAGACTTCCAGTCAAGGAATTGATGAGTTCAAAAACGAAGTAATCTTCATTTCAAAACTTCAGCACCGAAATCTTGTCAAGCTGCTAGGATGCAGCATTGAGGGAGGCGAGAAGTTGCTGATCTATGAATACATGCAGAACAGAGGCTTAGACTCGTTTCTATTTGGTCACTATTATATCATTTCTATTTATTTAAGTATTTAACAATAGGAATAACAACCCATAAACTGAAACTATGAATAATCAAACCAAGATGTCGGGCATGCAGATAGTATGCGAAGCACACTCCTTGATTGGATAAAGCGGTTCAACATTATTAAAGGAATTGCTCGAGGACTTCTTTATCTACATCACGATTCACGTTTAAGAATCATCCACAGAGATCTTAAAGCTAGCAATATTTTACTGGATATCAACATGAACCCTAAGATATCAGACTTTGGGATAGCTAGAAGCTTCGGTGAAAATGAGACTCAAGGAAACACGGAGAGAGTTGTTGGTACATAGTAAGATACAACATTTAACTTCATATATATTCATTCTTTTGTTTCTAATGAGTTTATTAATTGAAACTTATAAACTATTTCTGGATGCAGCGGTTACATGTCACCAGAGTATGCGCTTGATGGTCTTTTCTCAACGAAGTCAGATGTATACAGCTTTGGTGTTTTGGTTCTAGAGATTATTACTGGGAAAAGAAATAGAGTCGTTGATACCGAGCATGACGATAATCTTATTGGATATGTAAGTAGCTAGCTTTATGTTTTACATATAGTGCTTTATTGTAAGTCTCATGATTAATCGCACCGTATCTAGGCATGGAGGATGCATAGCGAAGGCAGATCAATGGAACTCATAGATAAAACCATAGTTGAATCAAGCAATCCATCTGAAGTTTTAAGATCAATCGAAGTGGGGTTGTTATGTGTTCAACAAAGTCCTGAAGACAGGCCAGATATGTCATCGGTGGTTTTGGTCTTAGGCACTGAGGGTGCATTGCCGAAACCTAAGCAACCATTATTTTTCACAAAAATGAACTTCCCTGGTGCTGATTTTTCTTTAAGCTCTTTTCCAACAAGCTCAACCAATGATTTAACTGTTACAGAGATAGTTGCTCGGTAGAAAGTACGTAATGAGCTTCCACTATATATTTGTGCATTATATTGCCGTAGGACATAAGAGCATCTCCAATGGTAAACCTTTTGAAAAGGTTTATATAACTTCCATGTCATATACTCTTAAATTTCTCATTTTATAAAACTATTCCACTATGCTTAAACTTGTTAAAACTTTATAACTTGATGAGGTATTAAATGAGTTACATGTATGTAGTTGCAATGAAAAAGTCTATGAACTTGGACCTATTTCACTCCATGTCATCGTAAACCTCATCTCACTATAGTGACTCAATTTATAAACCTCTTCAAATTTTATAAACCTTTTCATGAACCTCTTATAGTGGATGTCCTAGTAATATATGGTAGCTAGTATCCACATTTTGTTGTTATGGTATTTTACGTATATAGGGAAGCAATTAGTGACTTCATATAAGCTCGAGCTCAGCGAGTCATCGTCCTTTGGCTAATCCAGTTAGTACTTAACTCGATACCTCAATTAGACTTCATGATGCAAGTTTAAGGAATAGTTGATCTTGATTTTAGAGCTTAAATTGCTAAAAGGTAAGAAAAGCTATATGATTCCATTAATATAAATTGATCAAAGGTTAAATTATTGTTCATCTATAATATGTTGTTCATATTTCAAAAAGTTTTTCATCCATGGATTTAAAGATTAAATATCAAAAACTAACTTTTTCATAAAAGAATAAGTATCTATGTTTGATGTTAAACCTCAAAAGTTCAAAATTAAAGAAAGAAAAAAAACTCATTGAGCCATTTCATCAAACGCCTTGTAGACATTTGCATAAACACTTCTATTGTTTGGATTTTTGGGGAAAAAAAAACTTAAGAAAACCACAAAAGGTGAATACGTGACGATGGAGTTTAGGTTTATTAATCTTAATTTGAAAGAAAAACTTGAGAAAAAGCAAAAAAAAAAAACATATCGTGGAATTGAATATATTGGATCCATAATGAAAATAATTAGATTTGGAATTGATCTAATTAAATCACGAATTGAAGTAATCAAATTTCGAATTAAAATATTAGATCACAATGGAATAAATAAAAAATGAAAGAAAACGGACCGTGAAGGAGTAAAGAGGGAGAGAAAGAAACTTTTTATACCTTTTAGGTAAGTTGTAACCTTTTATTTGATACCTTTCTTCATTTCTTTGTCATGACGATGGCCCGACTTAAAAATCAATATCAGAAGCCCACCCGTCGACATAATAATCGGTCGGGCCTGGCCCGAACTACTTCCTTTACCACGAGGTCTATAGCAAAAAACTTGTCTATTACTAAAAGTGGAGACCGAATTTTTACACTTAATTTCTACCTGGATCATTTGCTAGTTATAATTTACTTATGATCAAATGAGAAAATGAGTAACTATAATCGCACATTACAAATGTATCGACTTAAATTAGATAAGTCATTAGTCTTTTGTATACATCATAATATATTTTATATCTAAAAATTGGATTCACTTACTTAGATACATTTCACTAAGTTAGGCGCATCCTATGTATTTTTCATCATCTATGCGTCAAATGTGTTACTAGTACTACTTTGCATCGTTTTCACTAAAAATTACTTTCGAAACTTATTGTGGGGCATCTAATTCAAGTGGATGCATCTAAAATATGATTATAATTATTTTTATATTGGTTATGTTTAAGTTTTTTCTTTCTCACTTGGTCAGTTGAAATTGAGGTTAACAAATACATCTTTACACTTTTAAGCTTTGACTATTTTCTCATTTTATACACGTGAATGATAAATAATCCTACTTGATGTTCCTACAAATTCTCCTACTTATTTGATAATGCCAAGTGTAAAAATCATGAAGAAAATTAATGTAACACCCCCATTTTCACGTTTCGCAATGGATTTAGGGTTGGGGTATTACTTCATGGAATCATAGTTACAGTAATAGAAAACGACTCGAAAAGAGACGTTTTTATAAATATGTTATCATTCATTAAAATATCAGAGTTTATTAAAGTGAGGTCCCGTGAATCTAAGTGTGAAATAGTGTAGGAATGATAACAAGATTGAAAGTCCTCCGAGTTCAGTGCCTCCTCCTGCCATGTCTCCATAATGGTATACCTAGGATACATGCTTAAAAAGTCAACACTAGGTGTTGAGTGAGAATCATAGGTTTAAGTGTTAGTGAATACAAGTTCCCTGGGCTACGTTGTTACACCTATCTAGGAAAATGTTGTGTGTGTGTGTGTGATAATTGTGATGCATGCACAATTATCAGGAGTGGGGTATGTTGCACTAAGCTCATGAACCACACGTTAACAATCCGGGTCATGTGGGCTGCAGACCCAACATGAGGGGATGGGAAGGATAACTTGCCAAAGTTAATCCTTCAGTGGGTTCAAGTATAGTACTTATTGGTACCACCCAGAGAGGTGTTAATACCAACGAGAGTTGTCAAACTCCAATAGATCTATCAACTATACTCGCGTTCGCGTGGGTAAAATATCCCAAACGATTAGATTCATGAATTTTAGTTATGTAGTGGTGGCAATTAGTTTACTCGTGCAACAACCAAAGAAAAAGACTTGTATTCGGTTTTAAGTAAAGCAAGTAGCACATATCCCCCTCACAGGGTTTGTAAAGCATTTAGAAAGAATTTTAAAAAGTGTGAGGCTATGAAAACTCACCAGAGTTTGGAAAACATTTAGAAAAGACTTGTATTCAGTTTTTAAAGCAAGTAGCATGTATCCCCCTCACAGGGTTTATAAAACATTTAGAAAGCGTACAAAAAGTGTGAGGCTATGAAAACTCACCTGGGCTTAGGGAATTCTAACTAGTGCAAAGAGTGACTCGGAAACTAGACTACCTTACTCACGTATCCTGATGTTGTTGTTGTTGTGGATGTATGTCAAGCTTTAGTTGTTTAGTTTATGTTTCTTAAGTATTTATTCTTAGGGTTCTTAGAGTTTTAGATATAACACAACACCGTTCAAGCCATCACAATTCAGAAGTATAAGACTCCTCACATGAAGCTCCCTACTACTGTATTATGTTATCAATATAATACCGTTTGAGCCATCATAATTCAGAAGTTAATACTCCTCACATGAAGCTCCTTACTATTGATTCATGTTGTTATTAGGGTTTAGTTATAACATAACACCGTTCAGGCCATCATAATTCAGAAGTATATGCAATAATCGTTTGAGGAGTCAGGGCACTTTAAATCGTAAACCCAACAAACTCGTCAGAACGAAATATCCACATAGTACTCCTCACATGAAGCTCTCTAGTATTGTGTTATGCTTTTAACTTTAAAATAGGTTTGCTATATATATGAAATAGTTTACTTTATACCCTTTTAGTTTAGTATATTTACAAAATCTACCCTAGACTTATAATATTTATAATACTTAGGTTTATAACTATCTAGACTTAATACTATTAGTCCCTATACTTATATTTTTTAAGGAAAATGACAGAAATGACCCTTGAATTTATTAGTTTTCTATATTTACCCTTTATACCCTTATCTTTATAACTTTTGTAAAACTAGTCCTTTTAAGTTTATAACTTTTTAACTTTTTATCATAGGGTTTTATAACTTTGCAAAAAGGGTCCTTATACTTATAACTTCTAAGAAATGTCAAAAATAGTCCCTAGACTCTATAGTTTCAGAAAATTACCATATATACCCCTATGCATGGAAAACTTTGCAAAACTAGTCCTAATTCCATGCAAACTATATTTTTATGAAACAAAAAGGTTTCCTAGCTTATGTTTAACTAATATTAGCTTATCTAAGTTACCTAAACTAGCTTAAGGCTTATGGAAAGGACTTATAGCATGTAAATATGTATTCGACTCTATTTAGGGTTTTAAAAAGTAAATTAGCAAATGATTATGACCAAGGCTTAGGCAAGGGTTTCTATGGGATCTAAGGCATCCTAATACTATCCTAAGACTAAACTAAAGCTAATAGGATAAGAAATGAAAGCTTACTTGGCTAGGGAAAGGTTAATGAGGGATCCTAGGTTTTCTAGGTCAAAATGGAACTCGACAAGCATGCAAGGCCTAGCAACTCGACTCCTAAGGTTTCTAAGGATTCTAAACTACTACTAACTACTGAATGTGTGAGGTGAAAAGAAGTGAATGGTGTAGGTTTGGAAGGGAGGAGGGTCGGGGTATTTATAGGGCCGAGGAAGGGTTTAGGTGTCGTATGGGGTATATAGGTGTCGAGGAGGGGTGAGATGACTAAGGGAAGCTACTAGCTGACTCTTACAAGCTATAAACATGACTCATGGAGGCTATGGAGGTCTAGAGGTCGGTTTTAGGGTTTGTGCGGGGGAGATGAGGCCACAAGGTGAAGGAGGTGACAAGGAGGTGATGCACCTCCTTGTGTGGGTGCTTGTAAGGTTCTAGGGTGCTAGGTTGGTTAGGGTAAGGTGCTAGGGTGCTTGGTTGTAAGGTTTGAGGTGCTTAAGTAACTTAGTTCTAAGGTTTAGGTCTAGTTCTAACCTAGTTTTGCCTAGTGAGAGTTTAGGGTTTTGCCTAGGGTTTAGTGCCTAAGTTAGGTTCCTAAGAGTTTTTAGTTACTAATCCTAAGTCCTAAGGGGCTTATACTAAGTGGTGGTAGCTTATGGGAAAGTTTTGGGAAGGTTTGACCTAGTTTTCGGGAAGTTATAACCTAGTTATGGTTTTATGCCTAAGGGACTTGTACCTAAGCTCTAATGGGTTGTACTAGTGCCTAAAGGTCCTAAAGTATCCTAATGTTCCTAGGGTAACTCATACTTAAGCCTTGTACACTTTCAAAATAGTTTAACTAAGCATATAGGGTTTAGTAAGCACATAGACCTAATTAGGGTTTATTTAGGGTTTGTTATGGTTTTGTGGTAAGTTTAGTGTGTCAGATTGGTAAATTTACTTATTGTGGTGTTGTTGTGATCTTATGCTTGCCATACCAGGGGTTTGTAGGGTGTGAGTGTTGAGTTATTTGCCTTATGAAGATACGTGAGCAAGTCTAGAGAGTCATGCAAGTAATGAATGCACATAAAAAGCAAATATTTACCTGTGAAATACCTACTATAGGTATTTGTAATGGAAATGATAGTGATGAGATTTTGTGGGTTGTTACACTTAAGATAGATAAATAGTAGATTAAACATGTCACATTTTATGTAGTGTGGTGTAGGAGGATATTGTAAGAATATATATGATTACTCTTTTTTTCTGCAATATGTTTTTATAAGTTTTTTTACACATTTATAGATACTAGATGAGCAACCGAGAAGAGCAATGGGATTTTATAGTGGGAAATAGTTATAGTGATAAAAAAGTTTGGGGATTAAAAATGATTTAAAATAAATGAAAATAATATGAGTTATGGGTTATAAACAAATATAACAATAAAAGTTTGTGGTTTCCATATATATTTTTCTTAATTTCTCAAGAATATGTGTTTTTCCTTTATATATAGTACTAGACGAGACATCTGTATAGCAACGAGATTTTATAGCGGGAGATAGTTATATTGATATTTTGGTTACACAAATGATATTTTGGTTAAGTATTTTGTGTATAATTTTGTGTAACCAAAATATCACTATAATTATTTGCCACTATAAAATCCTGTTGTATGCACGGGTACTCGTCTAGTAATTATACTAAGACAAACATTATATCGAGGATGAAATCTCTTTTATTAATGTTAGGATTCATCTTAGAAGTGTTATTATCCTAGGTCTTGTCATTGTAATAAGTCTAAGTATTAGTAGTTTAGTTTTTCTATTTATAATAAGGAGTGAGGTAGGCAAGCCCATTATGTAAAACGAAGTAAAAGAGTTTGGCCTATTAGGTCCGAACTCTACCTCTCTGCCTTGCCCTACCTCACTGACCAGACATTATAAATACCCCTTACCACAAAGGTAAGGGGTGTGGTTGGATAGGTTGTGTAGGTGTGTTTTTCACATAGTAATATACTTTTGTCTCTCAACCCTTTCCCTCTACCTCGCCTCTCTCTCTTGTCTCTCATATCTTAATCTATAAACATTGTGTGATGATAATGATTGAAGGGTGACCTACAATTGGTATCAGAGCACCGTGGTTATGAATTTGATGTGTTTGTGTTTTTCAAAAATCAAGTTTTAGAGCTTAACGTAGGAACAGCAAAGTAGAACTTGTGTCAAAATGTTTTGGTGGTTGTTTTGTTGTTACACTAATCATTCTTGATCATTTGTGACTTGATTTACACTACTTATTGTAACAACCCACTAACTTCCCCTTAGGTTAGAAAAGCCTTACTAACGTAACTTAGGCCCTCACTAAGCACAATCTAGGTTAGAAATGCCTATAGGATTTTCCCGAGCTAAATTTTTGCCTTATTATATCTTTATGACCTAACTAACCTCTAGACAAGCTCACGTATCCACCTATGCCAACCATCACTATGTTTACTTGATGTAAACATCCCGGTATGTCAAGTCAAGGTTACAAACATATTTTTACTAAGAAAACTATCACTCTAATACACCATACTTGCTAGAAAAGCCTAATTGCACCTATGTGTTTACGGTTATCTTTAAAACTCTAATTGCTTATCCATACATGTTCTAAAGTGTTCAAAGCTTAGGTATGACTTACATTAGTGACCTTAGGTTATATTAGACTCCCTAGAACATAGTACAACTCCTTAGAACTTAGGTACAAGTCACATTAGCACAAAACCATAACTAGGTCATAACTTCCCGCAAACTAGGATTAACTTTCCCAAATCTTTACCATAAGCTACCACCACTTAGTATAAGCCCCTTAGGACTTAGTATTAGTCACTAAACACTCATAGGACATCAAATTAAGCACTAAACCCTAGGAAAAACCTTAAACTCATTCTAGGTAAAACTAGGTTAAAACTAAACCTAAAAACCTAAAACTAGCTACTACTCTAAACTACCAAGCAAGCACCCTAGCACCTCCCTTATACCTAGCTAGCACCCTAGCACCTCTAAGCACCCAAGAAAGGTGGTGCATCACCATCTTGTCACCACCTTGCCCAAACCGCCTCCCTCGGCCAAAAACTCACCACAACCGGCCTACCACCAGCCCCTAGCTATGTATAGCTGATAATGGTCATCTCCTAGACCTGCCACACCACCCCATAGCTCAGCTTCCTTTCCCCCCTCGACACATGGCTGCCCTTTTCTTGCTCACTACTCATACGCGAGCTATAAATACCCCTCCCCTCCATTTCTCTTTACACCTTTCTCTCCTCTCTACCTTAAACCTTTCTGTAGTGTAAGACCCTAAGAAGCCATAGAAATCGAGTATAGAAGCCCAAGCCTTGTCGAGTTGTGGTTTTAGCCGAGAGATACCCTAGAAACCCTAGTTACCCACGTTACACCTTACACAACCTAGGTAAGCCTCACCTTTGAAAAGGGATACGCCGTATCTTATTTCGTTAAAATTGAATCAAACTTTTATTTAGAAAATAGATACGCCGCTTTAAAAATAAGAGTGCGCCGTATCTTGTTAAATATCAAAAATCGATTATATTTATAAAAATTAAATTTGTCGTATTAGTAGAAACTAATGCGCCGTATTTTCGTTACGTTTCAAAATACAAGATTTTTGATTCAGTAGATGCGCCGTATCGATAAAAATCGATCCGCCGCTTCTGTTTAATAATTCAAAAATTGTTTTTAACTTAAATATTAAATACACCGTATCTGTTAAAACAGATGCGTCACATGGCGTTAGGGTTTCAAAAAATTTTCTTATTAAAAACAGAATACGCCGTATCTTGGAAAAAAGATGCGTCGTATTCGAATTATTAAACGCGTTGTATTTTAAAATTATTAAAATGCAATATGCCGCATCTGAGAAAACAGATGCGCCGTATCGTTTGTATCAGCACAATACAACGACAGCAGTTATGCAGAAAATTACAGAAAATAAAATAAAAATAAAAACAAACAAAAAATTACAGAAAATAAAAACACACAAAAACAATAAATACGCAAATTATACAATGAATGCAATCTATCTAATATACAACAAGTTAGTGGTTAGAATCTAAAAATCTAATAAAAAGAAAAACCTAATTAAAATACTAATCAAATTAACAGATAATAACAATTCACTCCCCGGCAGCGGCGCCAAAAACTTGATGTGCGTGATGTGTCGTTGCGGTTTAGCAGTATTAATGCCTACTCAAGTTTTAAATTTATATTTAGCCGACTTATCAATAAAACACACACTTAACGAGCAGTGTACCCGGTCAGTTTGTATATAATGGTAAGTAGAGTGTCGATCATTAAGAGTGGAACGTATTATCTAGTTATCCTAATCAGTATTTTAATATCCTAAGTTAGTTTTACAGCCTAATCTAACGAAAGGGGGGTTCAGTCTGAGAGACTGACACAGATTGGTTATATTAAACAGTAAATTAAACTAATGAGCACGAATCAGCGAATAGCATACACGTACACAGATAGATAATTAGAGACTATAAGAAGACCTGTCCTAATAATTAAGTAGTTTGTCACTTGTTTTATTGCTAGTTTTATATGAAGTGTATATTAATTAAACCTATCTCGTTGGTTTCATTATATCGGCGAGTAAACCCTTAATGATTACTTATGACTATCCTATTTATCCAAAGACGTTAGATTAAATAGGCGAGGAAGGGGTATGGGAGCCCAAGCAATGCTCAACTAGACACAGAGGTTATCAAAGCACTAATATAAATTCACCAAAGACATCAAACATATAAACTTTAATTGATGGGAAAGCAATTTTAAGGCGGGCATATGATTTTCCGCAATCACATACTACCGGCCATCAATCCTGATGAATTAAAGTGTACTATTACAATAAAACAAAACTACTTAATGAATTGAATACATGCAGGACCTTCTTACAGCTCTAGTATCTTCGTTTAGGGTGTGTCTTGTGTTGCTTGTTCGTCTGAATTCGGCTCCTTAGGGTTATGTTGCACACAAAATTCGTCTAGGTCTTGGGGTATTTATAATTTCTGTCTGAGGGCTCGATGCGGCGCATATAATATGCAGATGCGGCGCATTGACTTAACTTCGCATGGGGTCCAAGATTATTATATTCTGGAATATTCGTACACCGCCATAGATGCGGCGTATCTTGATCCTTGTATGCGGCGCATGTCCTTCAGTTGACTTGGATTGTTTCTGGTGAAGTCTTGATAGTGATACGCCGTATGTCAAATGTATAATGCGGCGTATCTGGAGTAGAACGAGCTTGATCCTCTTCTTTGACCAAAGTTTCATATGCGGCGCATGACAGATTCACATGCGGCGCATTCTTCAAAGTCAGGCAATGGTCTTCGAATTCATCTAAGTATGATATTGCGGCGTATCTATTGAGTGAGATACGGCGCATCTTCTGAATTTCAGTAGACTTTTGACATCTCGCTTGTTTTGCTCCATAATTAGTCCAAAATCGCCAAGTTTCACCTATTACTTGTTTTTACCTGAGAATCACTAAAGTAAACATTAAAGCACCGATTCTCATAAATAATATAATAAAACAAGTCAAATAAATAGGATAAATGATGATGATAAAATGTACTTATTTGAGTTCATCAACAGGTTATATTGGACAAGAAGATGTACATGCAACACATCAAGCTTTTGGCGCCACTTCAATCTTGAGTTTTCACATTTTCTTGGAGAAGGATTTAACCATGTTACTACATCATCCACACCGAATGAATCAGGGGAGTATTTGTTTCATTCTTTAATTTTCTTTTCTTTTACATCTTTTAATTGAACATTGGGGACAATGTTCGGCTTAAGTGTAAGGGGGTAAATGAAGATAACTTAGAAATTACAACTGCACTTGATTTTTGTTTTGTTTGATAGTAGATGTGTAATAAAACTAAGAGAAATATTTGTTAGGGTAATTTTAGCACCAAATTTAAATTTTTTTGCAACATTTNACATCTTTTAATTGAACATTGGGGACAATGTTCGGCTTAAGTGTAAGGGGGTAAATGAAGATAACTTAGAAATTACAACTGCACTTGATTTTTGTTTTGTTTGATAGTAGATGTGTAATAAAACTAAGAGAAATATTTGTTAGGGTAATTTTAGCACCAAATTTAAATTTTTTTGCAACATTTAGGAGTAAAACTTTAGTCTTAATAAGCGTCTCATGGATAGAAGTTAAATGACTAGCACAAAAAGTACCACTCAAAAATTTCCACCCCAAATATGTGAGGTTTGCCCCTAGATTTGTTAGGAAAAAACATTTATTATTAGTGCTTGTGAGTGTACCGGTAGTACTTAGATTCTAGAACTAGCATTAGAGATTCATTCCGAGACCACAAGTGAGACTACATTCATGTAGTTAGGATTTATGATGCGTGGTTTTGCAACCTTGCAAAAGGTTTTACTTCTCAAGGGATCTTGAGAAGCTTGCAATCCCCACCAAGCAGTGTACCTGACCGATGTAGTAGTATAGTGAGTGGCAAGTACCGGGGGATTGATCGTTCTCTCGGGGAATAGTGTTCGTTAGGATTGAAGCTAGTCTAACTAGGTCTAAAGGTGAGGGATGATTCTTTTTGTATTTATAAGTTTAATGAAAGAAAATTAAATCTTGGGTTTTGAAAGAGTGGGCGGAATTAGTTGTTATTCAACTAACCCAAAAGCTACTAATTAAACTAATGTGCAAGAAAACTAAATTAGGGTTCTACAAGGGAAGTGAAGCGTATCTACCTATGATGTATCACTCCTTGCTAGCTATCCAATTCTACCTATTGAATGTAAACCTTGTTTTAACTGAAGGGTTGCTTTCCTTAATACCAGTCGTGGGGGCGTGTACGTCCTTCCCCAACTCTATAAACTTCTATCTCTTCCTATGACGACACGTTTAGTATCCTATCATGGCCTCCTTAATAGTCACTTATGCATTAAAAAACAACCAATAAAACCGTAGTACACATCCGATTGCCTTTTCTAAGACGTTCAAGCTTGTTACCGTATAGGAGATTAGCCAGTTTTCTTAGACCTAAGGTGAATCAATTAATCAAACAAGAGACAATAGGAAGCAAGAATTATAAACTAAATCAATTAGACCTATACCTTAATTGATGAAGATAGACACAAACATCAACAAGGGATCAATAAGATCTAATTATATACAAGTTTCATACAATCATAGGTAAACACTAGGTGAATTAGCAAAACATAATCAATGAAGAACAAGCAACAATAATAATGGAAGACATAATTAAGATAGAATCAACAAACCAATACAAGATGTTTATGGAGTGATTAACCCTCTAAGTTGCTGGAAAAACACCTAACCTAACCCTAGAATCGGACTTAGGGTTTGGGGCTTGCAAAAAGTGAAGTTATAATGTTATATTTATAGGCAGATTTTCTGTCGGCAAAGGGTGACGGCATCAGCCCGTATAAGGGGACGGTGTCACGACCATTTTTTTAACAAATTGTAGATCTTTTCGTCCTCTTCGCGTGGGCTTTTGAATCACCAAAATCCGAGTTCGTATGCAAAAGATATGGCTAAAACAGTAACAGCTACCGCGCACGCAAGTTGTGATTAGTTAACACGAGATGGCCTACTCAGTTACACGTGGCCCCTTCTGGTTATAAGTCTTCTGGGCCATCTCTCTTTAATTTAACACTAGATGGCTTACTCCCAAATATACGTGACCGCGTCACATGTAATTTCACCAAATTCTTTCTGGGGCGTCACGTGTTAATTTCCATCAGCTCCATTCTTCAAGTGACGGCGTCAGCATCCAAAACCTGACGCCGTCAGGTGTAAAATCCTGACTTTCCTTGGTTTTCTTGTTTTCTTCATTCTTGAGCATAAAAACGTCCAAAAAGCTCCAAAATGCTCCATATTCCAGAAATCACGTCCCATGTACCTAAAATGAGGAAAGAAACGATTTGAGGCAATATTTGATCATAAAATCATGATTTAGGGCTTAAATGACCCCCTAAAAGTGCAACAAATATTTCCTTATCAAATATCCCTACACTTGGGATTTGCTTGTCCTCAAGCAAATGAGCTTTTCCACCAATTAAAATACAAGTTAGGGGTCATTTAACATTAATATAAAAGTAATAACAACAAATGATCGTTCTACCTTAGTCAAAACAAGCACGGAAATTATACACTAGCACCTCACATTATGTGTTTTGATACTCTCATCTCTCGGGTGTTGTAAGTTTATATATCATAAATAGAAATGGAGAAATATCACTCACTACCTGACATAAGAAATAAATTACCATAGGCTTGGGAAAGGATCAAAACCTCCACCACTTTGGCGTAAGCACCTAGGATAAACTATCAAAGAGGACTTTTTAAGGGTTGTAATGTTAGGTGTAGGGATATGGAAAACACGGTATGTTGGATAAAGGGATATTTTACTGGTGGAAAGTCAATTGTCTTAGTTAATTACATGTACTATGCGGCGTTGCTAAGCCAAGACTCGACTCAACTTGAGCTAACTATGAAATAACATAAACATAAATAAAATAAAAGGAACGGGATGGTAGTCCATATGTTTTTTTCACTTTTCTTTTTCTACTTTTTTTTTGATTTTTTTTGGCATACATTTTTGCCCTACCATCCAAAATAATATATAAAGGGAGCTCGTTTCCTCCCTAGACTTGAACTTTTACATAATTAAAAATAAAGACTCGAATTAAGATAATCGAAACACTTGGAGTACTTTGAAATATTAACGTATCTATGGTGTTCTTCCCCATTACTCCATAACACTAGTACTTTACCCATGCGTCCCAATCGTCCCAAAACAATATGTACAAGATATGACTCGACTTAGCAACCATGTAACCAATTAGACAATTAACAAAGGATTTAAACAAATAACAATAATGCACTAAAGATGAGTGCATATAAGGTAGGCTAAGGCGATTTGAGTGTACATTTGGGGGTGGATTGTAAACAAATTCTTCCTTTAAGTAGAATGCTTAAAGTTAGAAACGAAAAAGATATGCTCTGAGGGGTGTGCTAGGGGTATCGTGTACTAAAAATGAGTACATCGCAAAGGTGTGGGGGAATTACTTGACCAATGAAGTCAATGTAATTATATTACAGGCTTAAAACATGGGTTATCCTAATGCCTCTTATCATGTAGTAAATCCTAACTATGCGAATGTAGTCTCACTTGTGGTCTCGGGATGAATCACCAACGCAAGTTCTAGAATCTAAATACTGCCGGTACACTCACAAGCACTAATAATGAATGCTTTTTCCTAAAGATCTAGTGGCGAACCTCACATATTTGGGGTGGAAATTTTTGAGTGGTACGGTTTTTGTGCTAGTCATATAACTCCTATCCATGAGACGCTTATTAAGACTAAAGTTTCACTCCTACATGTTGCAAAAAATTTTAAATTTGGTGCTAAAATTGCCCTAACAAGTATTTCTCTTAGCTTTATTACACATTCACTATTAAACAAAATAAAAATCAAGCGAAGTTGTAGTTTCTAAGGCATCCTAATTTACCCTCCCTACACTTAAACCAAACATTGTCCCCAATGTTCTAAATAAAAGATGTAAAAGTAAAAATAAATGAGAATGAAAGAAACTAATACTCCCCTGATTCGTTCGGTGTGGATGATGTAGTAACTTGGTTAAATCCTCCTCCAAGAAAATGTGAAAACTCAAGATTGAAGCGGCGCCAAAAACTTGATGTGTTGCATGTACATCTTCTTGTCCAATATAACCTGTTAAATAACTAAGAAAACAAACACGAAAACCAAAGCATCAAACCGAACAAAAAAAGATCGCAACTAGATGTAATTCCAGACTTAGAAATAAAAACAACACAATTAAAAGATAGGATACTTGTGGAATGAATTACAAATAGGAACTCATAAAACATATCCACAAGTATTGACACACAAACAAGATAGAATATATGCTAATCATGAATTGTGAATTTTTCATGTTCGAATTTCGCTCTTTTTAACAAAATATAAACTTCCCTACACTTATCTTTTTGTAAAATACCTTTATATGCAATTAAGACGAGGTTAAAAACAAAATAAAGCATTTTCACAAATTATTCGAAACATAAAAATTTAACAATTATGATTAAGCATATATGACACAATCCAACAAATAAAATAAAAACATCAAACAATTAAAAACATGGGTTGCCTCCCAAGAAGCACTTGTTTTTGTTCGAGTCATGAGCCTGACTCTACTCTTATTTAACATAAATAGGGGAGGTTTTCCCTACACTCAGGATTAAGTGCGGGTGAAAGTAGCGATACACACCCCTAGGGTGGAAATATGTCACGTGAGGTGAAGGGGGTCAGTAAATGGCTTCCTTCATCCTAAACTACCCGGATAATATGGGTTGATGGGTGGGTCGGTTCCTCTTTTGTCTCCTAGATGTAAATCTAAGGATGGAAAGTTGTGTAAAGATTGAGGTTCCGGTTCATCAACACTAGGAAATTCCCTAGAACTAAGAGTAAGGTTGTGACTACAAGTATTCAAACCTATATCCTCTAGTTGTGTTTGGTTTAAAGGTTCTACCTCCATCGGGATTTCTAAATTCTCTTCTACTTCTTCCGGGTAAGTCACGGGCGGTGTGTATGCCTCAACTGATGGTAGGACTTGTGGGGTACTTAGTAGGCTTACGTTATTTTCCTCATCATTCCTCGTGTCAAGATCACCTATATCCTCATCATGTGTTTTAGTAGAATCTAAACTAAGCATCTTCCTAAGTATCTCTAATGCTTCTTTAGGCATCTCAACTTCTAAGTCCGATTCAAAAGAATCTTCCTCAATGATCTGATTACTATATTCAATTTGCCTAAAGGATTCATCATGTGTTCCTTGAGATTCAAAGTCATTAATCATAAAACCTAAGTCTTTTTGCTCAATGTGCTCATGTTCGGCTAAATCCTCTATCACATCAAGATCACCTAAGTTTTCTGATGCGTGTGGTTTGCGACCTACGCAGTAGGTTTTACCTCTCAAGGGATCTTGAGAAGCTTGCAATCCCCACCAGGCAGTGTACCTGACCGATGTAGTATAGTGAAGTGGCAAGTACCGGGGGATTGATCGTTCTCTCGGGGAATAGTGTCGTTAGGATTGAAAACTACTCTAATTTACGTCTAAGGGTTGAGGTATGATTCTTTTTGTATTTTTATATTTTATGAAAGCAAGTAAAAATCTCAGGTATTTAGAAGAGTGGGCGGAATTAGTTGCTAGTCAACTAACCCAATTAACTACAAATGCAAATAAAATAAAATAACAAAAAAATAAATGGTTGTGAAACTTATATGGAGAAAAGTGTGTTTACTTAGATTCCTTACTCCCTAGCTATCTTTTACCGGTTAATTGGTTTGTTACAATTGTGTGGATGACGGGTTGTATTCCTTTAAACCATTCGTAGGGCCGTGTACGATCTTCCTTAACTCTATAAGTGCAAACTTCATTCTATAGCGACACGTTTAGTATCCAAACTATGAAATCATTAGTATTTACCTATGCATTAAATACAACCATATAATCGTAGTACACATCCTATTCATGTTTCTTAAGACGTTCAAGCAAGTTACCAATTGGAAGTTAGCCAGTTTTCTTAAGCCTAACATCGACATCACCCACCCACAACAATCAATAACAAAACAACAACAAGTAATCAATAGCTAGGTTTTATTAGATCTAAGAAAACACAAGAGAAACCTAGCCTAACATGTTAATTAAAAGACAAGCATAAGATATAATCATGCAACACATAGACATATTGAATGATTTGATGGAGGACTTATCTTTAATTAATCATAGATGAAACAAGGGTGAAAACCCCTTGAAAAAGGCTGAGAATTCGAGCTAGGGTTTATCCCTAAAGTTCTCCAAAAAGTTACACACCTAATGAATGAAAATTGGAAAAGTATATATAGATTTTACACTCTGACGGTGTCAGGTTATAGGTCTTGACACCGTCAACTCGCCGTGTCTAGGGTTTTCGGATCACCTAGATCTACTTCCGACGCCGTTACTCTTTAAACCTTCTGGGCCGTCTCTCTTTAGCTTAACACCTGACGGCCTACATTTCTTAACACCTGACGCCGTCAGGTGTAAAAGTGTTGAGTCCTTCCTTGGTCGTCTAGTAGAGTCCGAATCCACTTCTTCATCTTAAGGTGACGGCGTCAGCATCCAAAGCCTGATGCCGTCAGGTAGGAATTCCAGCTTGATTTGAGACTTTGTCTGTTTTCTTCACTTTTATGCTCCAACAACGTCCAAAATGCAATGTTTTTAAGAATTCCTCCTGAAAGTACCTAAAATGACAAAAGGAACGATTTAAGGCAATATTTGATCATAAAATAATGATTTAGGGATTAAATGACCCCCTAAAAGCGTAACACTTTTCGGCTCATCAAATACCTTTACACTTGAGATTTACTTGTCCTCAAGCAAATGCGCTTTTATTCCAATCAAAATATGAGCTAGGGGTCATTTAACACTAATATAAAAGTAATTGCAACAAATAGTTATTCCACCCTAGTCATAAAAAGCACGGAAATCATACACTAGCCCTTAGCAAATAGATTACCATAGGCTTGGGAAAGGATCAAAAACCTCCTCCAATTGGCGTAAGCACCTAAGATAAACTATCAAAGAGGGCTTTTCAAGGGTTGTTAGGTGTAGGGATATGATAAACACGGTTTGTTGGAATACAGGGTATTTTTAGTGGTGGCGAGTTAACTATCTTGATCAAATACATGCACAATGTGGCATTTCTAAGCCAAGACTCGACTCAACTTAAGCTAAAAAGAAAATAAAAACATAAATAAACATAAGATGAAACGAGATGGTAGTCCGTATGCTTTTTCTACTTTTCTTTTTCCAATTTTTTTTTTCTTTTTTTTTTTTTTTTTTTTTTTTTTTTTTTTTTTTTTTTTTTTTNNGAAAAACTTGGAGTACTTTAAAATATTAACGCACATATGGGGGTAATAAGTGATGTTCTTCCCCAATCTCCATTACACTAGTACTTTACCCATGAATCCCAATCGTCCCAAAACAATATGTACAAGATATGACTTGACTTAGCAACCATGTAATCAATAAGACAATTAATTAAGGGTTTAAACAAACTTTGTCACAATAATGCACTAAAGGTGAGTGCATACAAGGTAGGCTAAAGCGATTTGGGTGTACATTTGGGGTGGATTGTAAACAAACGAAAAGATAGGCTCTGAGGGGTGTACTAGGGGTATCGTGTACTAAAAATGAGTACAACGCTAAGGTGTGGGAAAATTACTTGACCAATGAAGTCAATGTAATCATAAAAACAGGTGTAAAACAAGGGTTATCCTAATGCCTCTTATCATGTAGTAAATCTAACTACACGAATGTAGTCTCACTAGCGGATTTGGGATGGTTACTAACGCAAGTTCTAGAATCTAAATACTACCGGTACACAAACAAGCATCTAAATAAACTTAGTAGATCGCTAGCACGAATCCTTGACGCTTCAACTAACGGATGGTCACTAGTGCACTTCTTGGATCGCTGGCGCGTTATTTGCNGGAAAATTACTTGACCAATGAAGTCAATGTAATCATAAAAACAGGTGTAAAACAAGGGTTATCCTAATGCCTCTTATCATGTAGTAAATCTAACTACACGAATGTAGTCTCACTAGCGGATTTGGGATGGTTACTAACGCAAGTTCTAGAATCTAAATACTACCGGTACACAAACAAGCATCTAAATAAACTTAGTAGATCGCTAGCACGAATCCTTGACGCTTCAACTAACGGATGGTCACTAGTGCACTTCTTGGATCGCTGGCGCGTTATTTGCATAACGGATGGTCACCAAGTCATACATTAGATCGCTAGCGCGTTAGTCGATTAATCTAATACTCGGATGGTTATTCATAAAATTTTTGAGTGGTATGGTTTTTTTTGGGCTAGTAATAAAATTTCCTATCATGAGATGTTTATTATGCCTAAAGTTTCACTCCTATAAGTTGTAAAAAGTTTTATATTTGGCACTAAAATTAACCTAACAAATATTTCTCTCAGTTTTATTACATATCTACCATTAAACAAAACAAAAATCAGGCATAATAGCATTTTCTAAGGTGTCTTCATTTACTTTAACAAACACTTAAACTGAACATTGTCCCCAATGTTCACATAAAAGATGTAAAAGTAAAGAAAATGAAAGAATGAAACAAATACTCCCCTGATTCGTTTGATGTGGATCGTGTGGTAACATGGTTAGATCTTCTTCCAAGATGATGTAGAAGCTTCAAGATTAAGGAGACGCCGAAAACTTGATGTCATGAACTAAATGCCATGTTCATCTTCTTGTCCAATGTAACCTGTTAAACCTGAGAAAACAATCTAGGCAAACCTTGCGTAAAATCGGCGGTAAAATCTATATTAGGATATAATGCTTGTGGAATGAAAGTTTGCAGATTCCTGGAGTTAAAGATGCAGTAAATTTCATAATCCCGGCATAAAAACTAAATTTTAAAAACTTTTCTGGAATTAGTACCTGACGCCGTCAGGTTATAATCCTGACGCCGTCAGAACTGATCTGACAGAATTTTTATGTTTAGTTTCTGGAAAATTTCTTGAAAAACAAATACCTTAATTCCTGGGATCCTGCAAAATTTCATTATGACTTGATACAAGCATTTGACTCAAACAAATACTAATATGTCTGTTCATTTTATATTGCTACGATTCATGTTCAATTCTTATAAACAAATTCAGATTTCCCTTACACTTATCTTCTGCAAAATACCTTTATATGTAGTTAAGACGAAGTTAAAAACAAAATAAAGCATTTTCACAATGTAATTTGAAACATGAATTGTTAGCAATAAAAATAAAACATACATACGGAAACAAATGAAATCAAATAAACAAACAAACAAAACAAATAAAGCTTAGGTTGCCTCCCAAGAAGCGCTTTTCTTTATTAACGAGTCTTGTAGCTAGACTCAAAGTCACTCTCTATTACGTGACTCCATCGTTGGTCACGATTTCTAGGTCATCCTCGGGCTTAGTCTTATATTCCGGACCTAGTTGATGTAACACCCCGTGAACGACACGTCATATAATACTCAATTTTTAAA
Source organism: Artemisia annua (assembly GCA_014162995.1). Lineage (NCBI taxonomy): Eukaryota > Viridiplantae > Streptophyta > Magnoliopsida > Asterales > Asteraceae > Artemisia > Artemisia annua. The sequence goes on along the minus strand of LBNU01036682.1, from coordinate 26,326 downwards.
ACTTTTACGCGGAAACGACCCAACTTCAACGGACCTTCTGTTACTATTTAATAAACTGATAAAAATCTATTAACATTCGGACCATGAGGCTATTTTTAAATGAAACTATACTCAATTACCTTCAAAATGACGGGTGGCACGACCCGTGACGACTTATGGATTAAAAGATATGATTTTTAAAAAACCGACAAAATCTCTTCACAAAATTCTGCCATTTGGGAGCCCTCAAAACTGTCACACTTTTAGTACAAAATTCTGCCATTTGGGAGCCGCCAAGCTTATTTTCCGGAAAACATACTTCCAAGACCCAAAACTTTATAAAACCTTCCAGAATTCATTAAAACATCAAATACTTCATATCCATAACGTTTCTTGGTCTAGACGACCCATGAACACATACTTTACAAACATACGGGTATTATGCCAAATCACCCGTCTTGACCCATTTTCAAGATAACATAACTATAACACCTTTAATCATAAAATCAAATGCTTAAACCTGAACCAAAACACACACTTGACAATAAAGACCATGACAACCTTGATCCATAACCATTGACCCGTTCAAATCCCAAAATGGGTACAAACATACATTAATCCAAACACTCCTTTAAACATGGCCATAAACACTTAACCCATGTTATGACATACCGTTGACGACTCAATTACTTCAACGATCATAATATATACTTTAACACTTGACAACACACTTACAAACCATATTAAAACTCACGGGGGTACAACATCAACATAGAGCTCGGTATCTACCTAAGCCCTATCATATACAAACCTCCTACCTTCCGCATAATTAACCTTACTTCTCATTCCAAGCCATCCACAATCACAAGAACCTACAAAAGGTTAGACAACTAAATTGTAAGCACAAAGGCTTAGTAAGTAACCCGACATAAAACATATATCATACACATATTAGTACATAAGCATCATGATCACTTACATAACTTCAGTCCATAACATTCACGATATCACATAATCTGCATCCATTACTCAATCCATATGCTAACACTATCACAATCATAATACACATATGGATAACATACATATAACACATGTTTTAGTGCAAGTTACTTACCTTAGCTTCCAAAGCTAAGCTACTAATCAATACATCATCATCATCATCATCACTAGTCATCAATATCATCATCCTAAATCATAATCACCATACATAAACACTTAATACATATAACATCATAATTACAACAATGGTTTACAAAACCATTAGCTTACTTCTAATCACCTCTAATCATCATATAATCATATCTTGATTATATGATGATCAACCCCATAGATCATCAACCATAAAACCATTAATCATACCTCATAGGTATCTTGATCACTTTAATTATCTTAAAACATATCTTTACCTAATATCCCCAAATTAGGGTTCATAAACCCTAACCTTCCAATCATCAGTTAACTCTTAAATCATTAAACAATCTTAAGCCATGATCACAAACACCTCAATATAGGTTTTAGAATATCAATTACCTAAAACCCAATTGAATCTCAAATATTCTTAACTCAATTAAACAATAGTAGTTACTTACTTGATGTAGGATCATTGCTAGGGCTTTATCTCTTGAATTGAGTCCCTAGTTCTTCTTAATCTTGATAACCCAAATCTTGTTCTCCCTCCATTTTTGCTTCTAAATTCGACACCACCAACACCTACATACTTCTACATATTTCCAGGAATATCTAGGAAAATTAGATATGTATTAGTGTAAGTTTGGTTACTTGGCACATTTGGTCCCTCAAGTCCCTTTGCTTCTACATTGGCCACATTAACTTATAATATATTTATAACTTGACAACTTAGGTCCTTAAAGTTATGCATCATAACTTCTAAAACTATGTTACACATTCTTTGACTATCACTTTGACTATCGGGTTGACTAACCAATCCTGATAAGTCCTTAGTCAATTCCATCTAGGGTGGGGCCTATTTGTATTTAGGAAACGGGTGTTACAATCTCATACCCCTTATTTAGATTTCATCCCCGAAATCTCTCATCTAATGTTATCCAAAACTAAATCATAACATATACCCGTTCTCATACTTTCAAATCCTTAACCATCTCATTGCAACGATCTAGATGATCTTGCAATTCTAAGCCATTACAACATAATCATTATTCATAATCCACTATCAACAACGCTTCTCATTACAAGCTTATCTAAAATTTCCCAAAATCGACGACTAGTCAAATGGAAAATTTACTGTTTTGACTTTATATAAGTAAAACTTCAACACTATCATTACTTCATTCACAAATGCAATAACATGACCTTAAGTCATAAACTTGTTGATATGGCATTATACTTAACATACCACTCATATTTACTTTGAAATCAATAACTTACTTCAACTCTATATAAAGTACCATCTAATCGGCACTTTCAAAATCTTTCCTTCGCATTACTTAAAACAACTTTCTTATACACTTTGGGAATTAGCAACCCGTTCATATTATCAACTTATGGTACAAAATCATTCTGGGCATCTATCTTAAGGTTTACACATAACCTCAATGCCACTATAATCTTTATTCATACTTACCTCTTCTTATTACGTCTAACTTGTTTTAGTTTATTCACTTCTTCATCTCTATTCGTACTCATGTCATATCGGCTACACATAAGCCTACTCATTTATAACTCTTTATTTACATAAAAAGGCGTCCCAATCTATGTAAGTAAGGAATTATAAACTTATGGTTCGGCGATTTACAATTTCTTTATTTAAATGAAGAGGCGTCCCAATCCATCTAAATAAGGAGATTATAAATCATCCTACTCACGTACTTCTGACACAACAATCATACTTACTTTACTTTCGATCTGTTCTAGCCTTGGATCCACCTTATTCAATACGTTCAACCCTCGTGGTTGAACCTTATCCAATATGCTCAACCCTCGCGGTTGAACCTTATTCAATATGCTCAACCCTCGCGGTTGAACCTTATCCCATATGCTCAACCCTTGCGGTTGAACCTTATCCAATATGCTCAACCCTTGCGGTTGAACCCTATCCAATATGCTCAACCTTTGCGGTTGAACCTTATTCAATATGTTCAACCCTTGTGGTTGAACCCTATCCAATATGCTCAACCCTTGCGGTTGAACCTTATTCAATATGCTCAACCCTCGCGGTTGAACCTTATCCAATAGTTAGCCCTTGCGACTAACTAAATTACACTTAGAAGTGGATCCAATCTATGTTTACTTTATCATCTCTACTCATTTTATCTTTCATGTACTTTTATCATTAAGTACACATTATCATCTTCTCAATTCACATTGCCTTAAGCAATCTTAACATTCGTTACTGATGAAGCGTTTCTAAGCTAGTGAAAGCAAGAACCACTAGGTATCGTTGTCCCAACGAGGGTTGAATATGGATCTCGTCACTCAAGACCGTGAGCTACGTGTGATGAATAAGTTTTAAAAGAAAGTTTGGTTTAGTCTATACTACAACGACAAATTAAAGTAAAGGAAAGCGGTAAAACGACATTAAATAAGAAAGCAAGTAAAGTTGCATGTAATAAAAGTGCGATAAGAAATGAAAGCGGTAAATGAAAGCGATAAGTAAATAAAACGGTAAATGAATTTAAAAGACAATGTGTTTGCAAAGCGACGTGAATAAGTTCGTTAAGCTTGAAGTAAAAGTTTGTGACGGGTTATTTTCCTTTCTCGAGATTAGTTGTTAATTAATCTTTTGAAGAGATATTAACTCAAGACGAGTGAAATAATCGTTCAAAGGTTTCGTCTTCGAATAATTAACTCACACGTCTAAGCAATCTTTCGATTACTTATCACAAACGTTTAACACTCTCACTAAACTCACAAACTCGAGTGACTAAGCAAACACGATTTAAAACTACTCGAGACTCATATTAAAAGCATAAAGCGATAAAGAAAATAAAAGACTTGTAAAACATTTAACGTAAATAAAAGGTAAGACTAAAAATGAAAAGACGAAAGACTTTAATAAGTAAAAGACACTAAAAAGATTTTAAAGAAAATTCGACAGCATAACGTTTAGATTTAAGAAAATAAGAGCCTCACTCGATAAACGATGAGGTGAAATAAAAGCCTAACTCGGCTTGTAAAAGAAATAAGAAAAGAAGAGAAGAAAATAAGACACGACTCAAAATAAACTTGGACTAAAAATAAAGTTGACACAATAAAAAAAACAATACTCGCTATGTAAATAAAAAAATCAAACTCGCTACAAGTTTTGCCAAACTCGCTATGTTTTGGTCATACTCGCTAGCTTCTTGTTTGACTTTACGAAACTCGCTATGTGTTTTCTTGCATTTCATACTCGCTACCAGTTTACTTGCCAAACATACTCGCTACACATTTGTTTCATTCTTATACTCGCTATATCAT